>JAJJWW010002062.1:0-35129 GCA_023531295.1 Papaver armeniacum | reverse complement strand
GGGTTCTCTATTTCAACTACACATGCTTCTCCCTCGTCATTATCCCATGGCTTCCAGACATCTCCGCTTGGGTCGTGGGCAAGCATCATGACTTGGTGTTGGACCGTTTTACCACTTTATGGGTTATTCATCTCAATCTCGCATATTTCCAATTTTTTCTGGAACATTCTCAGAAGGTTAAAGCAGTCGATCGTGGGATGATGTATCCTGCGGTTGATGGTAGAACAGATTCATCAGAGAATTGAGAAAGCCTATGACCGTTTGTCAGCCGACGCAAAAATAATTTAAGTTCTTTCACTTCACAATCATAAATAAGAGTATAGTAATAAGAACATATTCGTTGTACAAGGAGATATGGGTTGTTATTTGTAACTGAAAACTTAAGTAACCTGGGGGGATTTTTGATTTTGGTCTAAAATAATTAAACTAACAATAATAGCAAAGAATAAATAAAGAGAATCAATAAGTTGAGAATACTGGTTAAGGGTTCATCATCAATCATAATACATGCACTTCGACTAATAACTAGTTTTGTCACTCAATCATTCATTATCAAGAGTCCTAAAGTACCCCATCGAGAGCATACTACGGTAAATTCCTTAAATCATCACATACCATAACGATGAATATGTGAATACTTCTCATCGAACAACCTAATGCCACGTGCTAATAGGTTTAATCTTCTAAGAGCTTTAAGTTCTATGAATTAGACTAATCCATGCAATAGAAATACTATGAGTAAACCATTTAACATGGGTCAAGCTTCTACTTGCAATCACAAAAAGGTTTTGAATACAATTGGTAATCACAATATGCTACTTATGACAAGGTTTATCAAAAATTACGTATCTCAAAACCCTATCTTAGCTTTAGAAATGCATTCATGCTCATTTAGTAGCGCTCCTAAACAAACAATCATACAATCATACACAATAATAAATCGTAGAACAAGACAATAATTACTTGATTGAGATAACAAAACCAATATATTAATTTAATAGCATGTTTATGATATCCGACTACATCCTTAACCAATATGGAGTGTTTAGCTACTCATGAATTTCTCAAAACCCATGAAAAATAATATGCAGAAAAAGAAAGCAAACCCTAGGTTCAATCGTGATGAATCGCCAAAACCCTATCTCCTTCCTCTCTTCTTCCAAAGTATGATAATAACGAATGATAAAAGATTATCCCAAAAGATGTCTCTCTTAAATAGGTTTTCCCAGTGTAGAAATCCCGTGCTCAAACCCTGTGCCTAATGGTTGCTAAAACTTGCCTAATAGGTTTTCCTCCGCCGGAGTCACGACCACACATCACTCTGTGAGTTTTAAAAGTCCCTGGATTTTCTTTCCTGGCCACAGCCATCCACGGACAGTCTCCCATCCGTGAAATATTATTTCTTCTGGATTTTCAAACTCCGACAGTAAACCCCTGCTATGTTGTAGGCGCACTAGGCGCAAGGCTGGCACCTGGCAAAAAAAGGCACCCATGCGCCAAATTATACCTAATTCTGTTTTTTTCTAAAAAATAGGCCCTCGCCGGGGGCGCCTTAGGCGCCAAAGGCGCTAGGCACTGGGCTTGGCGCCTCGCCTTGCCTAGCGCCTTTTACAACATAGAACCCCCGTATACCAGGCCCTCCGTGAGAATTCCTTTTCCCCGAGTTTCTTGAACTCTCACTGCCATATCGAACTCAGCCATTCCTTCTGTTTTCATATCGAGCAACAACCAACATAACCTATTTTCCATCATCTTCTCATTACTGGGTTTACCGGTAATGGCAAAGAACCCTAATAGCTCCAAAGACTCAAGATACCATGGCAACATTCATCCCTTGTTTTATCTTAAGCTTCTCTATCACACTCCAACGTCTTTTCTAATACAAACTCCATCTCTTCCAGTCACAGTTAACGTATTCTCCATCACATACTCGTCCTGCAATCTCGAGCTTCTCCATGCAGTTAACTAGCACCACCACCTTTTAACTTCAACAGCTCAATCAACAATCATTCCCTATCCTCTCTTTTCCCGAGCAGATATTATCATCACCACCTCTATCAATCCTTGTCAATCTCATTACTTTGTTCGGTTTATCTGTCTCATAAACCAAAGCCAACAAGCTTCATCACTTAGTCTTAAATTTTGATATGTAAATCAAATTCAAGATGGATATCATTGATATTAGACAAATAATAAAATCAAATCAATGATAAAATAAAATAATCGAGAAGAAATAAATTTACATACCAAAACAGTAATGGAGACGACAAGCAACCCCGTAGGGTGAATAATAATATTGATCATCAGAACATTCTGAGATGATCAACAATTACATTGAGACTCTATTAGAGTATGAATAATTAATATAGGATATTATATTATTCTCTATAATATATATCCTAATTAACTAGAATATGAATAATAGGAAATTAGCTAGATATTTGACTTGTCTAGAAAACTACCTAAATTACACAAGATCTTTTTATTCTTGGAAACCTAACTGATCTCCGTCGATCTTCTGTGTTGTTTGATCTCCGTCGATCTCTTGAGTCTTGATCACTTCATATTGACTTTGACTTCAGTTTGAATATTATATGGTCTTCACTTCACGTGCCATTATATCACGGTCACTTGACTTAACCGTCACTTCCCGTGCCATTATATCACGGTCACTTGACTTAACCGTCACTTCACGTGCCTGACTACACGGTTACTTGATTTAGTCTTCACTTCACCATACGGTTGCCTCGGTCCTTTTCTGCACCTCGGCTACTTGTTTGTATCTGCTATATATTCTAATACTTAGATTTTGTAAACCGAGAATCTCCATCATCACAGACCAACAACCATCTCTACTGCCAAACTCTACTGATCATTCTTCTCCTTCATTAACAACACCCTTAAATCCATCAGCGTCATCACCTTTACTGCCGTCATCATCGTTCATCGGTCATTAACGGCAGTCCCCAGCTTAAACACGAGCTTCAACCATTATCCATAACCACATCATCTCTCGTCTTCACTCATCACCAGCAGCTACCCACAGCTCCACTGATCACAATCCAACCCCGAGTCGTTCTTCACCATTACTGCCGATATTGGAAGCAGCTCAAACCCACGGCTACATCTCTGTCCTCGATCACCAATACCAGCTCATGCAATCTTATATTCACCGGCAGACTCGAGTCAAAAGACCTCAAGATCATTACCGTCTTCCATCATCTCTACTGGCCATCACTTTCATTCCCTGTTAGTTGCGTGAACCAGCATCATCAGTGCACCAAGACTCGAGTCAAAAGCATCACATCATCATCAACAAACTCGAATAACTCTCCTCTATCCCATACTCACGTCACTGCCATAAATCACAGCTCCTCCATCGGACTCTGCCACCATTCGCAACTGCAGTTCAAACCAACAACCAACAACCAACAACATCACTTATATAATTACTATCAGTTGTCAGTTTTCCAAGACTGACGATTCGATCTTCTTTGGAAGTTTATCATCCCCTTAACATACGATGGGGTATAAATAGCAATTCTGTGTTGTCTCAATTGTCGCAACTTCGACTCGCTTCAAATGCTTATAACTTTTTCATACGACGTCGGAATCACTCCATCCTTTCGTCGTTCTCTTCATCTTTTCGTCCTCTTCAAGGTGATGTGAAGAAATCTCGGATTTAACCGAGTTCCACTTCCTTATGGTTAAGATGACCTCAAACACCTAAGAAACTCAAAAACAAATAAAATCAAAGCATAATGATACAAAAACTATCAAGAAAGCAAAGCATTTGAGTACCTAACTAGTGCAAATATTGCACCTATCAGCGCCTCATCATGATAAGCAAGAGTCTAGATGAAGAAGAAAGGGCGGCTTTGGTAACACTACTTAAAGAATACAAAGATGTCTTCGCTTACGACTATGACGAGATGCCGGGTCTAAACATCGATCTTGTGGTACACAATCTCGGGGTATCACCTGAATTCAATCCCATCAAACAAAGAAGTAGAGAGTTCCCCAGAGCCACCGCTCTCGTAATAAAAAAAGAAGTGGAACAATTGCTTAAGGCCAAATTCATCAAACCTATCCAGCACCCTACCTGGCTAGCCAACATCGTGACCGTTACAAAGAAGAATGGAAAAGTCAGATGCTGTGTAGATTATAAAGACCTGAACCGAGCATGCCCAAAGGATGACTTCCCGCTTCCAAACATCGATATGACGCTAGATGCGACATGAGGAAAAGGGAGGTATTCCTTCATGGATGGCTTTAGCGGATATAACCAAATAAAGATGGACCCCTCGGATGCCAAAAATATTGCCTTCCAAACTCCGTACGACAATTTCTATTATGTGGTAATGCCGTTTGTCCTAAAGAATACTGGCGCCACATATCAACAGGCCATGACATCCATATTTCACGATTTGTTATACCAGACGGTAGAAGTATATGTCGATGACATCGTGGTTAAAACACAAGAGGCCTAAGACCATACCTCCCACCTAAAGACAGCTTTTGAGAGATGCAGAAAATTCAAACTCAAAATGAACCCTCTCAAGTGCGCCTTTGGGGTAACATCGGGGAAATTCCTAGGCTTCGTGGTGACTAATGAGGGAATCCGAGTGGATCCAAGCTAAGTTGAAGCGATCACGACGATGACGCCACGATCAAACACAAAAGAGCTGCAAGATTTCATAGGACGGATATCGTACATAAGGCGCTTCGTTCCCGGTCTGGCACAGCTGATGACGGCATTCCTTCCCCTACTAAAGAAAGACACACCCTTTGTGTGGGGATAAATTCAGTGTGCCGCGTTTGAGAAACTAAAACAATGCCTGGTTAGACCTAAAGTCTTCAGGCCCCCAATACAAGGAGTTCCCCTCTACCTTTACACAGCATTCACCAGTTCGGCGATAGGCGCGGTCCTAGCACAAGACATGGGGGGATGAGCTATCACCCATCTGCTATGTTAGCCGGGTCCTACGAGATGCGGAATTGAGATACCCGCGCATGGAACAGGCATGTCTAGCCTTCATATACGCGGCGAAGAAGCTACAACCTTATCTTCTGACGCACGAAACGATCGTGGTGGCAGCAGCAAACCCCATAGCCTACTTGGCCTCGAAGCCCGTCCTGACAGGGAGAACCGCCCGGTGGTTGCTACAACTGTCGGAGTTCGAGCTTAAATATCAACGCCTAAACGCGATGCGAGGAAAAGCGATAGCAGATCTCGTAGCTATGTTTCCAGGAGAAGGATATGATGAGATACACGAGTACATACCCGGGGAAGTGGTAGCCATAGACATCGACAAGCCCTGGACCATGTTCTTTGATGGGTCATCATATGGTACTGTCGGAGGAGCTGGAGTAGTATTCGAAGCGCCACGAGGAGAGATGCTCTCGTATTCGTTGAAACTGGACTTCCCATGTAGTAATAACGTCGCGGAATACGAAGCACTGATCTTGGGACTCCGAATGGCAAAGAAGCTCAACCTGGGGAGCGTAAAAGTTAAAGGCGACTCGAGGCTCGTAACAAACCAAGTGAAAGGCGATTTTCATGTTAAAGAACCGCACTTAGCGCCCTATCGGGCGGAGGCCCAAAGATTGATGAGCCAAACAGGGTTAACTCTGGATCATACCGGCAGGGTCGGCAATAAGCACGCAGACGCCCTGGAAAACCTAGCAAGCAAAGTACAATTGAACGGCAAGGAAGAGGGCACTGTCACAATAAAAAGAAAAGAGCTACCCAGTACTTGGAAAGATGACCTATCTTTCGAGGAAGCAGATGATTAGAGACGGGTATATATCGAAGACCTGACCTGGATGGACGAAAAACGAGTGATACCCACTCAAGCTTTGAAGCAATTTGTAATGATCCAGGGAGACTTGTATTACAGGGCAGCCGAGGGATCCCTCGTGAGGTGTGTGAATAAGAGAGAGGCTGAAAAGTTACTCCAAGAACTGTACATGGAAACATGCGGACAAACTGGCGTTGTTCACCTTTACAGAAACTTCTAAGAATGGGTGTATACTGGCCGAGTATGTCAGCTCAAGCGGCAACACTCCAAGACAACTGCGCCGATTGTAAAGCCCCACCGCAACCAGCAGAAGTCTACACCGTTGAGGAAACAGATTGGAGGCAACCCTACATCGATTTCAACCAACACAGGAGATTACCGAGTGACAGGCAAGCGGCCCTGAAAATCCAAAGGAAAGCAACGCGTTTCTTCATACACGAAGGTATACTTTATCGCAGGAGCTACGGTAACGCCGCTCTGCGATGTCTATCAGAACAGGAAGCGATAGAGGTAATGACCCGGTCCCACGACGCTGAGCATCAGGGGATGCGGAAACTGTTCTTACACTTTATGAAGGGGGTTTCTACTGGCCGACTATGGAAGGCGATACCGCGGAACATGTCCGAAAATGCTTACACTGCCAGACGCATGGAAACCTGATCCAAGCGCCTCACACTCTACTACGCATCATAGTGACGCCTTGGCCGTTCCATAGCTGGGGACTCGATCTCATAGGGCCAATCAACCTGATGTCCTCAAAACACCATAAGTACATAATAACGGCTACGGAGTACGCATCCAAATGGGTCGAAGCAATACCCCTCAAAGATTACGTTGGTGCTACAATAGCCGCATTCATCAAAGAGAATATCATTTACAGGTTCGGCGCGCCTATGATAATGAGGGCAGACAACGCAAAATCGTTCGTGAATAAGGACGTGATCGACTTACTCCGCCAGTACAACATAAGGCTTCACACGTCGACTCCCTATTACCCCAAAGGGAACGGGCAGGCGAAGGAAACAAATAAGACGCTCATCCGGATCCTCAACAGAACAGTGCATGATCATCATATAGAATGGCACGAACAGTTGCCGCTGGCGCTCTGGGCATACAGGATTTCAAAGCGCAGTTCCACGGGAGCATCACCTTACTCACTAGTCTACGGAAAGGATGCGATCCTACCCGCGGAAATAGCGATCCCATCTACACGAGTAGCAATGGCCAGCCACACCACACCCGATGAAGTAAGCCGCTTCGCCCATTTAGACACAATAGAGAAAAGGAGAATACGAGCGGAAAGATTCGCAGAAGCTTACAGGAAGCGCGCGGCCAACTATTATAACCAGAGCGTAAAAGAAAGAACGTTCAAGGTGGATGAGTTAGTTTTAAAAATCGCACCACACGTACAAAGAAATTCCAGCGCTGGGAAGTTTGCTGCTAATTGGGAAGGCACGTTCATGATAAGGAAAGCGGATACTATAAGCTTAGACGTATGAATGGAACCAAAGTCAAAACGCATATCAATGGCAAGTGGTTGAAAAATTTTTACGCATGAGTCACACAATGTAAATAGCCATCCAAAGCAATATAAGTAAGTTAATGAAAATAGCGTATCTACAAAAGGTCTCAGGGCAACCAAAGGCGCCTGATTGACTGACAAATTCACAAAAGGTCTCAGAGCAGCCAAGGGCGCCTGATTGACTGAAAAATTCACAAAAGGTCTCAGAGCATCCAAAGGCGCCTGATTGACTGACAAATTAACAAAAGGTCTCAGAGAAGCCAAAGGCGCCTGATTGACTGACAAATTCACAAAAGGTCTCAGAGCAGCCAAAGGCGCCTGATTGACTGACAAATCACAAAAGGTCTCAGAGCAGCCAAAGGCGCCTGATCGACTGAAAAATTCACAAAAGGTCTCAGAGCAGCCAAAAGCGCCTGATCAACTGACAAATCCACAAAAGGTCTCAGGATAGCCAAATGCGCCTGATCGACTGGAAAATCCACAAAAGGTCTCAGAGCAGCCAAAGGCGCCTGATTGACTGACAAATTCACAAAAGGTCTCAGAGCAGCCAAAGGCGCCTGATCGACTGACAAATTCACAAAAGGTCTCAGAGCAGCCAAAGGCGCCTGATTGACTGACAAATTCACAAAAGGTCTCAGAGCAGTCAAAGGCGCCTGATCGACTGACAAATTCACAAAAGGTCTCAGAGCATCCAAAGGCGCCTGATTGACTGACAAATTTACAAAAGGTCTCAGAGTAGCCAAAGGCGCCTGATCGACTGACAAATCCACAAAAGGTCTTAGGATAGCCAAAGGCGCCTGATTAACTGACAAATTCACAAAATGTCTCAGGGCAGCCAAAGGCGCCTCATTGCCTGACAAAACTACGAATAAAAGGGGGAGTAGGCACGTTTTACCAATGCTCACTCTACCCAACATCATTCAAAAAAAAGAGGGGGAGTAGGCGCGTTTCACTAATGCTCACTCCACCCAAGAACATTCCAAAGAAAAGAGGGGGAGTAGGCACGTTTTACTAACGCCCACTCTACCCAACATCCTTTCAAAAAAAAGAGGGGGAGTAGGCGCGTTTCACTAATGCTAACTCCACCCAAGACCCTTCAGAAATAAAAAGAGGGGGAGTAGGCGCGTTTCACTAATGCTCACTCTGCCCGAGACCCTTTCGAAATAAAAAGAGGGAGAGTATGCGCGTTTTACTAACGCCCACTCTACCCAACATCCTTTCAAAAAAAAAGAGGGGGAGTAGGCGCGTTTCACTAACGCCCACTTTACCCGAGACCCTTCTGAAATAAAAAGAGGGGGAGTAGGCGCGTTTTACTAATGCCCACTCTATCTAACATCCTTTCAAAAAAAGAGGGGGAGTAGGCGCGTTTCACTAATGCTCACTCCACCCAAGAACATTCCAAAGAAAAGAGGGGGAGTAGGCACGTTTTACTAACGCCCACTCTACCCAACATCCTTTCAAAAAAAAGAGGGGGAGTAGGCGCGTTTCACTAATGCTAACTCCACCCAAGACCCTTCAGAAATAAAAAGAGGGGGAGTAGGCGCGTTTCACTAATGCTCACTCTGCCCGAGACCCTTCCGAAATAAAAAGAGGGAGAGTATGCGCGTTTTACTAACGCCCACTCTACCCAACATCCTTTCAAAAAAAAAGAGGGGGAGTAGGCGCGTTTCACTAACGCCCACTTTACCCGAGACCCTTCTGAAATAAAAAGAGGGGGAGTAGGCGCGTTTTACTAATGCCCACTCTATCTAACATCCTTTCAAAAAAAAAAGAGAGGGGGGTAGGCACGTTTCACTAATGTTCACTCCACCCAAGACCCTTCTGAAATAAAAAGAGGGGGAGTAGGCGCGTTTTACTAACGCCCACTCTACCCGAGACCCTTCCAAAATAAAAAGAGGGGGAGTAGGCGCGTTTTACTAACGCCCACTCTACCCAACATCCTTCAAAAAAAGAAAAGAGGGGGAGTAGGCGAGCTTACTAGTGCTCACTGTACCCAAGACCTTTCTGAAATAACTTAATTCCCACCTCACCTAACTTCCCTCGCAAAAAAAGGGGGAAGGGGAGAAGAGGAGGCAAGCGCAGCATAGCTATTTTACTCAAATAAATACAAGAGAATAGCCTAATTCAAATAAATTTCAGTTCACATCATATTTCAAAAAAAAAAAAAAAAAAAAAAACGATAACAACAGAGCCCCTTCTAAAAGGAAAAAAAAGAGAAAAAACAAAGCTTAGTCAGCCATTAATGTTCGACAACGAGCAATATCTGCATCTAAAGCCTCCACCATCAAACGTCCGCCATCGCACTGTGCGGTGGCCAAACAAAGATCCTGATCAGCTTCATTCACCAACTTGTGAATGTCCTGAATAACCTCACTCTGAACCCCGGATCCGCGAGCGAGCGAGAGAGTATCCACATGCTCGTCATACTCTTTACGCACCTTATGCTGATGAATTAACACTATACCATATTTTGCGTTTTGTAACACACTATTTCAGTCACGAAATGGAGTTGTGACGCACAAAGACCGTTACAACGAGGTGTGTAACAAATATTAGTAACCAACATGTCACCGTTACGAATTTGGGGTTGTGACGCAATTCAGAATTTACAGTTTGATCACACGAAATGAAAATTAAGTAATCGAAGTCCGACCGTTTCTAAATATATTTTTTTGGTTACAAATACATTGACTAAGTCTACGTTGACCGACTTCAGTGTTCTGGTAAAAATTTAGTAACCAAGAATTTTCCGTTACTAAATTTTTACTAGGGTTACTAATTGTTTGACCAGGTCAACGTTGACTGATTCCTACTATCCTGGTAAAAATTAGTGACACTTCTTTGCCGTTACGAATCCTTTTGTTACAAAAAAAAAAGTCAGTCTTTATTGACCTGGTCAATATTAATGTTCCCTCCCTTTCATTTTACCCTGCAGGTACCCTATCCCCAGGAATTGTTACAATACAATCCAATTCAAATATTTCAACATTCAAAAGAAGTCATTCAATCCAATTTAACATTCCACCATTCAAAAGAAGTCATCAATCCAATTTAACATTCCAACATTCAAAAGAAGTCATTCAATCCAATTTCTATTGTGTTCATGTGCCATAACTGCTAAGTATAGGCAGATGACTTATCATCCAAAAATATAAGAAGCAAAAATAACTGTTATATGATACTTGCGTTCATGTTGAGTTCAACTGTCAAATGATGGTAGGCTGGGAAGATGGTCTATTTTTAGCCTACTTGTTATAAACTGCAAGTGCACGGTGTCTACAATGCAGCACTGAGCAAATACGGGTCGATCCACAGAGACTTGTGGTGCTATAAGATGATCAAAGGCTTTACTTAACTGATTTCTATGAAACGTAACACAAATATGGAGGTTTGTCGATGCGACTGAGCTGGTTGTATTGTGACTCTAAGCTAAGGTAAAGAATGAGCAAGAGTGTCGTAAGCAGATGACTGAGAGTGCTAGGGTGATTGAATCAGCCCTCTAATTCTTATGCTAAGCAAAACAATATCTCATTGTGTCTTGTACCTTCCCTTGAAGGTTTCAGATGGAGATTTTCTTAACTAACTCCCTAATTCTCCCCTAGTATAGAGTGTCTTCTTACAGTACACTCTATCACAGGATCATTCGATTGTTAGCTAACTAATTACTCCTAAATCAATTCAACTGATCTCACTAATTCACTCCTAGCATAGCTTGTCTTTTCCCAGTACAAACTATCACAAGTTTCTTTGATCAATACAGCATACAATTACTCAAATTAAGCACAGCAAGAACACATATTTTGAACATGATTTACTCAACATATGATTAGGGGTTTCATCAAACACCCTATCAATTTAACTTAGAACATGATAATAACAATTAAAACACAAAATAAAACTAAGTTGCTGCTCTGGATAGCCCAGGCATGCCCAAAAACATCCTCTACCTCTTCTATTTATACATGCACAGAATTCCCCAAAACCCTAATTTTCTCAAAAACAGCAAAAAAAAAGATTCCAATCATACCCTTTCGGTCAGACTGCTTGAAATCGTGTGCTCTCCTCTGTCGATTCGGCTACAACAACTCCCTTGATTGATTGATGAGAAACCCTATCTCTAGTTATCTCTAACCTAGCTTCTAGGTTGATGAGAAGCTATGAAAGAGATAATTGAGAGAGAGAGTACTGGTGCGGGTGCAGAGATGGAGTGGTGGTGAAGGGGTAGCTCTGCCATGGGTATGGGGGTATGGGAAAGGAGATGGAAGGTAAGGTGGTGTTGTCTCACTCCGAGAGCACGGTCGGGAGAAGAGAAGAAGAGCGAGCTCGAGAGTGTCGGGTGAAGAGGTATGGGAGAAGAGAAGAGAATAGGGTTAGGTTTTGGCTGATGGGGTTATATAGGTACTGTGCTGTGAAGCGGGTGCATCAGGATTTGATGAGGAAGGAGGAGCGAGCGTTGGATCTTGGCAGTGGAAGATCTCAACGGCTCAGAAAGGACTGGGATTTAGGTGTTGAGCGAATGCATCAAGGGACGATGTGCAAGAAGGAGCGAGCGTAGGATGTGGCTGGGTGAGATCTCCACGGCTCAGAAAGGACGGGCTCGGATCCGGGTCTTGGATAGCTTGGGCCCATGTCTTGTAGATGGGTTGCTCCTTGTTGGGTTGCAACTGTTGCGCGCGCGGGCTTTGGCTTTCTGCTCCATAAACGCTTGACTCCAATTTTCTGCTCTTTTGGCTCCTCAGTTTCTCCGAACTTTATTTATTACCTAAAAACACAAAATTAATTAATACAAATATTTATTCTTGAAAACAAATAAAATACAGAATCTGGGATAATATCTGATTTCTAAGCACAAAAGATGAGTAAAATGCCAATAAAAAGGTGTATAAATATGCAATATTTGGCACTCATCAAATACCCCCAAACCTGAATTTTACTTGTCCTCAAGTGAAACAGAAATGAAGAAATCCTAACTATACCCCCGTCGCAGGTCTCTCGAATGCATTTAGCGTATGCACTAAGCCTTTAAACCCCTAGGTGTCCCTAGTGGACGAGTTGTAGTCTCGTGAGGGTTTACCAGAGGTGTACCCACAAAACCTTCTCCAACTTCAGAGTGTAAAAGAGTCTCAAGCATCCAAGGAGCTATGAGGACAAAGAGTTTCTGCATGCTAGTAACAGAAGTTAGAACTACCAAAGAACGCATTCTCATCCTTAAGTGCTGAGCGAGAAGTAACCATACCATATGAAAGAATTCGGGTTCGATTGTGATCATAAGCCTCGACTTCTGCCTCACTAATAGGGTTTTATGATAATTCCACTCAAAAAGATCGCTTTTTTAGTCTCTCATGTGTGCAGGCAGGAATAAAGAGAGAAATCCTGCACACGTTGTAGGTAAGAAGGATAACCTTCCGAAATTATTTCGGAGACTCCACGAGGTGTGGACAAAAAGAATCTTTTTTACGATGATCTCTAAGAAAGGAAATCAACCATTAGCAAGGATGGGAGTACTCACTTACCTTCTCACCCGATCGGCAATTAACATTACTCTCTCAGCATTCATAGAAACGTCTTCAATCTTCGGTCTTCGGTCTTCAAATGTTGATGACGAACTTCTGAACTTTACAAAAACTTGACAAACACATTTTTTTTTTTTTAATTTAACTTGGAATGAAAATAACAATAAGACTCAAATTTTTTTTTTTTTACACTTGTCTTGATTTCACAAACTTCATTAATTCTCATCCTATTTTCTTTTGTTGTATGTAACCTTGGACTATATCAACTTTTCTTCAAATATTCTGATGTTGCTTTGCTTGCTGACGATGATGTGTTTCTATGAATCTGTTGATGTTGTTGAGAGGGAGAGAGTGATGCTAACTACAAATCGGTATTTAGAAGGAGTTTTCATCTTTAAACGTCACCCTCATGATTGACAAAAATAGCACTCAAGAGATCAAAAGTAGTGCTGAAAATGGTGCGAAGTTGGGTAGCTCACCATTCCTACCCGGAATTGACGTACGGTGACACACACTCTAACAGCTTTTCTAGAAAGTTGCAAAAAATTGAAGGTTGGTGCCTCGCTTGATGTAAAATGGGTAGTCTCCACTATGGGTGATCACAATTCTACTACCGAATATCTAAACAGCACCTAATTCGCCCTCCGGTATGGTTAAATCCAACTTTAACGCTCTAATCAACTAAGAAACCCGATTGGTTCTCCAAAGTGCTTCCAAGTTCTGTTATTTCGGTCAGACTCTCTATGTAAACATAGCTAGAAGCATGCTAGTGACTCTAAAATCTCTAAAAGTTGGAGGTTTTTATTTACAAAAAGAGTTTTTTTTTTTTTTTTTTGAAAATAAAAGATTAAAAAGACTAAAAACTCTTTATGCAAATGCAAATGCACCCCCAAACCTAAATCAAACATTGTCCTCAATGTGTCAACAGATACAAAGAATTTAAAGAGTCACATACCATGAGAACTAAGCTGATAAGAGAAAAGGGAAGAGATTACCGGATGTCGGCGGGAGCAAGGTTAGAGCTTCATTAGTCAAGGCTAGAATCCAACATTCTCAGTGGAGATCATATCGGATTAGCACAAAATATGTACAAGAAGACTCAACCGATTCAAGAAAGAAAAATTTAACAAGTCCTACTGGATTATATACAATGAAAATTCACCATACACCAACAATCTAAAGAGTTGAGGGTCAACCCAATAGAAAATATGTACAAACATCAACAGCCTTACACAAATATAACATGAGAGTACAAGTAAGACTGTGTGTGTGAATGAGCTTCCCCCAAACCTAAACTTGTCAACATGTGTGTTTGAGAGCACAAAATCTTGCAATTTTAAAGGTACATCATGCAAAAGGTCTAACTCAAAATGAGTTTTGCTAATAACAAAGTGTACATACACATTCCAACTGTGGCTCCTTAAAAGTGTTATACTTTGATGCAAAATAGTCCAGGAGGACTTGGGAAGCACAAAGCTCTAGGCCTAAGTTAGGCATTTTCAGAAAAGTTGGTTTTGCAATTTTGTTACAAACTACACCTAGGTTTGGTGGAGGAGTTTCAATCTGTGACTTAGGAGAGAAAGTAGGTACATCTAAGTTGTTTTCATGTATAAGATCATTTGCACCATCACATACTTTCCTAAGGTCAGAAGAGGGTAAATCATGCTTACCAGCATAGAACAATTCATCAATCACCATGTCATACTCATCAGAGCAGGCAACATGTTGTGACATGGGCAGGGAATCAGACACAAAAATAATATCATGATCCAAAAGAACATTAGTGTCAACAGAAGATTCATCCTTTCTTAAGTCACAAGCAAGTTGTGTAGCATGCTCACATTCACTGAAGAATTTCACAAATCCAAGCTCATAGTTAATATCACATGTATGAATGTTAGAAGAAGTATCATTCATAGGGTTCACAGAAGAGACGCCTAACGTCTTTGAACCAAAAGATTCCATCATATTTTCTGCATGCACATGCTCTTCTAACATATCATAATCATCATCATCATCATAACAAAAATGCATTTCCCTATTCGAACTTGTAGCATTTCTAGTGTACTCATTTACCTCTAGATTAGGTTCATATTCAGTGTTAGTTGCATGAGTAGGAATAGAAACACTATTTTCAAGATTTACTTTATTAGGGACAATAATCATCCTATCATGAACTGCCTTCCATTCTTCTTTTTCTAAATGAATAAGGTTCATCTTTAAGAACATGTGACATTGTTCAATGGAGGGAGAGTCTTCAATAGTCGGTATGCATGTTTCATATGAATAATCATTAAATGTTTGTGCACATGGTTCACTAGAGAAGGGATGATCATGCATTTTCCATCCAAGTATATCATTGTTTTGCTCTATGAGCTCTTCCATTAGTGATTGCATACAAGGAGTTAGGGAGGATAGAATTGCTCTTCTTCCCATGGTGGTTGATGATACATGTGGTCATAATGGTTAGGGTATGAGTAT
Source organism: Papaver armeniacum (assembly GCA_023531295.1). Lineage (NCBI taxonomy): Eukaryota > Viridiplantae > Streptophyta > Magnoliopsida > Ranunculales > Papaveraceae > Papaver > Papaver armeniacum. The sequence continues at coordinate 19,812 of JAJJWW010002062.1, read as the reverse complement.
TCAGGTTCGGGGCCCACGAGATGGTTCATAGTACTCCCTAAAATCACTATGGTATGTGGGGGGTTCATATTGTGAAGCATGCCCGTAAGCAAGCTCTCTAATGGATTTGTTTTTATCCCCGGTTGCAGACCAAAATCCTGACATGGTCTAGAAACTCAATGTGAGCTCAAAAAGAAGCATAGCACACATCAAATCATGTATAACCAATGATGTTTCAAAACAGGGAAGGTAAGCCCAAATGATGCAAAGCCCAGTTGTAGTGGGCTCGATCTGTTTATTGGGTTTAGTTTGGTTTATGTGGGATTTGGTTTGTAGGGCTTTAGTTTGTTTGGAAATGTACAGCCCAGTGGAACTGGGTTCCAGCCCAGCAGTTATGCAAGGCCCAGGTTATGTGCAAAACTTAGTTGTTGTGCAAGGCCCAGCTGTTGTGGGCTCAGGTTTCGTTACAGCCCAGGTCTTGTGCAAATGCAGTTTTGTTGCACAACCCAGTTGATTGTGCAAAGCCTAGGTTGAGCCCAGTTGTTGCACAGCAGGCCTTAGTTTTGGTTTAAAAAGGCTTTAGAGGTTGGTTTTTGTGGGTCTGGTTTACTCACGAGCCCGTGTTATGTGGGCTACACAGGGGTGTGCGTAGTCAGAAGTCAATTGGTTCATTTGACAAAAACTTAGAGAGACTAAGCTGCAGCTCGGCCATGCACAGACAGCACAGGTTATGTGCAGCTAAGCTTAGCAGTCACAAAGACAAAGACAAGATGTGCACAAAGAAGGTAAGTTCACACAGCACAAGTTTAAGCCCAGATCAGCTCATGCACTGGCTATGTGCACAGAGCAATACAAAAACACACAATTTCTCACAAAATGAAACAGCTTGGTGGTTGTGCAGGTTGGCTTATATGGCAGAGCTCATGCACCAAAAGTGTAAAGTAGAAGGCTCAAAGGTCACACAAGGCAGAGCTCAAACTCACAGCTTCAGGGGGCCTGAGTTAAGCTCAGGGCTTGCACAATGAGTGATTACACCAATTTGCACAGGGGAATGAGCATGCAAGGGGTTTTAGGTGAGATAATTCGGATATGGCCTAGCATTCAACTAGCGGGTGTTAAGATGAATCAAAGATTAGGCAAATTATAGTTCATGCAAAGCGTTATCAGGCTTGACAAGGTATCTCAACATGCATTTAATACTAGCTCAGGGTTGAGAAAATCTTCACAGGGTCGAGTAGTCACAGGTGCATGATTAGCAATCACACAAGGTCATCAACAGCTTGAGTTGATGTCAACTATCTCAGTTGACTTCAACTTGGTTTGCATCTAGCCTAGATATCCAAGTTCAAGCTCACAGCTACAGGGGCTTGAGATGGTGCACAGGGCAATGCAAGGTAAGGCTTAACAGCACAAAACACACAACAGGGTATCGCATAGGTGCACAAACAAAGATGCTCAAGGTGTGTGTACTACCTAGCATAGGTTTTATCATGCATTCAAGGTAACGCTTATGAGATTTTCAATCAACTCAGGGGTGATTACCTAGCAAGGTAGCTAATCATGCAGGGTACCAGGGCAGCTAGTTTGTCAGCAACATGCACATAGATAATTTCTCATGTTAAGCTCAAATTTCACAGCAAGTATTCATTCAATTAGCAGCAGTTCAGGAATCAATGGCTTACTGGTGCACAAACAAAGATGTTTAGCACAATTTCACTGCTGCACGTATCAAAAAGGCTAGCAATGTGTAGAGCAATGAGGCACAAAGTCAGAGCATATTCAAATATGAAGGAGCCACTCACCTGAATCCTATAAATTGCATGGGCTGCTCAAGTTATGCGCCTTTCTCTTGTCTCCTTGGGCTTGCTCAGCAGAGGATATGGGTACCTGTTGCTCAGAGGGAAAGTTCAGTTCTCATAAAAGTGCAGGTGAAGCAAAGGAGTTGAATATTAACACTGGCACATGCACTGAGAGTATCTTGGCTACAAAAGGACAAAAGAGTGTTACAAGTGACAGGGAATGAGAGTTATTTTGGACTGTCACAGGGGAAAAGCAATAGTTGTTATGCTTATTGGACTGTCAGGGAATGAGAGTTACAAGTGACATTAAAATGCAAGATGCTATAATTTGTGAAAGCTACAAAAGGACAGTGAGATGATTATAGTGACATTACATGTTATGAGATGATTATGGAATGATTACACTAAGTTATTTTTCATGGCAGAGATGCAGAGCTTAACAACAAGAAAATGAGAGAATGTAGTTATGCTGGTTGTATTGTGACTCTAAGCTAAGGTAAAGAATGAGCAAGAGTGTCGTAAGAAGATGACTGAGAGTGCTAGGGTGATTGAATCAGCCCTCTAATTCTTATGCTAAGCAAAACAATATCTCATTGTGTCTTGTACCTTCCCTTGAAGGTTTCAGATGGAGATTTTCTTAACTAACTCCCTAATTCTCCCCTAGTATAGAGTGTCTTCTTACAGACACTCTATCACAGGATCATTCGATTGTTAGCTAACTAATTACTCCTAAAGCAATTCAACTGATCTCACTAATTCACTCCTAGCATAGCTTGTCTTTTCCCAGTACAAACTATCACAAGTTTCTTTGATCAATACAGCATACAATTACTCAAATTAAGCACAAAGAAGAACACATATTTTGAACATGATTTACTCAACATATGATTAGGGGTTTCATCAAACACCCTATCAATTTAACTTAGAACATGATAATAACAATTAAAACACAAAATAAAACTAAGTTGCTGCTCTGGCTAGCCCAGGCATGCCCAAAAACATCCTCTACCTCTTCTATTTATACATGCAATGTAATTCCCCAAAACCCTAATTTTCTCAAAAACAAAGAAAAAAAGATTTCAATCATACCCTTTCGGTCAGACTGCTTGAAATCGTGTGCTCTCCTCTGTCGATTCGGCTACAACAACTCCCTTGATTGATTGATGAGAAACCCTATCTCTAGTTATCTCTAACCTAGCTTCTAGGTTGATGAGAAGCTATGAAAGAGATAATTGAGAGAGAGAGTACTGGTGCGGGTGCAGAGATGGAGTGGTGGTGAAGGGGTAGCTCTGCCATGGGTATGGGGGTATGGGAAAGGAGATGGAAGGTAAGGTGGTGTTGTCTGCTCTGAGAGCACGGTCGGGAGAAGAGAAGAAGAGCTGAGCTCTGAGAGTGTCGGGTGAAGAGGTATGGGAGAAGAGAAGAGAATAGGGTTAGGTTTTGGCTGATGGGGTTATACAGCTACTGTGCTGTGAAGCGGGTGCATCAGGATTTGATGAGGAAGGCGGAGCGAGCGTTGGATCTTGGCAGTGGAAGATCTCAACGGCTCAGGAAGGACTGGGATTTAGGTGTTGAGCGAATGCATCAAGGGACGATGTGCAAGAAGGAGCGAGCGTAGGATGTGGCTGGGTGAGATCTCCACGGCTCAGAAAGGACGGGCTCGGATCCGGGTCTTGGATAGCTTGGGCCCATGTCTTGTAGATGGGTTGCTCCTTGTTGGGTTGCAACTGTTGCGCGCGCGGGCTTTGGCTTTCTGCTCCATAGACGCTTGACTCCAATTTTCTGCTCTTTTGGCTCCTCAGTTTCTCCGAACTTTATTTATTACCTAAAAACACAAAATTAATTAATACAAATATTTATTCTTGAAAACAAAGAAAATACAGAATCTGGGATAATATCTGATTTCTAAGCACAAAAGATGAGTAAAATGCCAATAAAAAGGTGTATATATATGCAATATTTGGCACTCATCGGATAATCCATAAATGCTAAGTATAGGCAGATAACTCTTTTATCACTCCAAAAATATAAGAGTTCCAGCATACCAATAAGTTTACCTGGATCCACTTGTTTCTTTATTCAATATCCGCTTGTCCTCGACATTCTTTATAACTCGCTTCACTATAAAACAAGAAAACAATGCTTTTAGAAATAGAGTTACACAAACTCTCGCATACCATATCGACGCAAGATAAAACATACAAAGAATACTACTAAGAAATAAAGCTCTCGGACTTGTAAGCAATCACACATTACAAATTTGTTCTAAGAAAATACTAGCAGCACAGCAATCAGAAAATATATATACCACACAACAAAAGATGAACAACTAATTTCTATCTACGGAAACTGAACTTACGGTAATCCAAAGTCCAACATCTTAGCTTCATTAATGGGTGTTTTGGCGTTCTGTCAAAGCCTTCTCCATTCTCGTATTTCCACCTAATTAAGATTTGCGCTTTTAAGTTCTTCAATAAGTTTTTTCTTAGGTTTTCTCCATACCGTTATTATGATATAACGAAATTGACGAGTAAATACTAATGAACTTTACAACGATGTTCACTCATCTCTAGTGATATCGACAAACTTTTCTACTCTAGCAACCCTATTATAAACCAACCAAAACCAAGTTTCCTTATCTCTACTCAGTTTTTCACCACTCTAGATTCTATTGTTCAATAAACCCTGACTTTACTGATTGCACACACACATACAAAAGAAATGTCCTAGCAAAACACCAAACCCATGTTGTACTAATCCTAATTTTGGATATAAATGAATGAAAATTTTGTAACAAGTACCTCACATCAAGCGACGTTTTCCTTGTTTTCGTCTCTCGTTTAGCAAGTAATAATACCAAAGAATACGTGTAGACAGAGTAGAAGGGTCAGCATTAAGTCGTTTTCTTAAGACTTTGTTCTTCTTCTTACGAACTGCATCGTCTCCTTTCGCCATTGATGCCGCTGAAAAGTAAATACAAGAATTTCTTAGATCTCAGAAGCGTAGATAACATAAAAGAAGAAAGACATGGTTGTGCATCATGTCAAGAAAATCACAAAATAGACTTACCAGAGATGAAGGTCACCAACAGCATAATCCAACAACAGTTTGATCATTAAACATTATACCTCGCAAGAAAGTGTAAAACTGAAGGTTAAAACTATATCCATAAATTGCAACTTCAATGTACAAGCGAGAAAACAAGTCAAGTAATTACCGTGGATTGATATTCCCACTGGCTCCTATTGCTTCAAAGAAACCTTAACTGCAGATCATCTCGCACAACCAAAAACACATATATAAACAAAAACTACACTCATACACAAAGTAAAATTCACAAAAAGATATATTAACATTCAAAGTCAAGTTAAAATTAGTACTTTCTTATGCACATTTGCATAAGAATCTCCCTTAAGCACAACTCGCATCGTAGTTTACTCGAGTTTACCTATGAGAACATATCGGGTTGTTCACCACATATAAAAGTGTGAATAATAACAAAAAAGATGGTGACAAAATAGCAAAAAAGCATAGGTTCTTTGGCCGAGTTATCCACATCATTTCCAAAAAGACAGATAGACCCTTCTAATCATATCGGACGTAGACTTTTGGATGAACCACATAGCCTCCAACTCCAACTTCTTGAAAGGTACTAACAAACTGGTTAGCTCTTATGGTCGGTGCAAGTGGCAAAAGTATGAGGTCCAACAACACTTTAACATGATTTTTAGCTACAGGTGAGCCGTGACAAAGGTGTCCAAATTCACCGGTACAAACTTGTGGGCCATACAACACAGGATCAATAGTTCCCACCCTACTACTTAGAACATCTGTCAGATGTAGGGGTGGGGTGGGGTGAGTGGCGGTCATATAAGAGCATGGGGGAGATAATGTGAAACAAAGAATGAGAGACAAGTATCACCTGGCTAGCCTGGAATACTCACCATGTACGCTAACTCAAAGAATTATACGTAATAATCATATTAGAATATGAAAGCACCTTCTAGCTTAGCATATTAACCATGTTAGTTAACTCAAAATAAACTAAACATGGTAATAATTAAACTAATTCGTTCAAGATATTACAGTAAAATACAAAGGGCAACAACTACCTCGACCTCTTCCACCCCTTCCTCGGCTACCACGTCCTATACCTCTACCACTAGGATATCTAAGGTGAGGCAAGTAATTCCAAGCAATTATAGCTTCCTTTTGTTTTGAAAGAAACCCTGCCTCAAAAATCTATCCTAGAGGCTCACCCCTAAGAACAATGTCTCTAAGTTAAGCTCCCTCACACTGACTCCTGCATAATAGAGTGTTAAATTTCTTTGCACAACAGTTCAACAAATTCAATAAACAGAAAATAGGAAAGAAGGGAAGGAGAGAAATAAGTCATACAGTTAGTACCTTTTCAACAACAGAAGGAGAGAAATAAGTCGTACAGTTCAACAAACTAACAAAGATACTGAAAACATAGCAAAGATCTGAATGATAACAGATTTGTATCCCAAAGAAAGTCCAAAGACAACTTTAGTAGCAGCTGCTATTCGACAGGAATCAGCGACATCTTGCATAGGGCTATAACACAAAAGGAGAAATAAGGCTTCAAACTGAAACCAATAAAACCATCAGAACAACAATGAATAATAATTTTTACTTTAGAAAGTTACATGTATGCATTGCTAGTGTAATATTATGTAATAAACCCAATAACCGACCCAACCCAATAACCTGCATGCAAATTCTTAACTTGCCAACCCTTCTTTTTCTTTCAACATTAGGCTGATAGTTATTTCCATTTTGTTACAATCTATCTCTCTGCAATAAAATAAATGTGTTAACTGCTTGGATGATTCTGCATCTACGAACTAATGAACACAATATAGTTTATAAAATCAGAGAAATAACCTAAAATCTTACCATACTACATAAGTCATCTTGCATCGCCTCTTTTTCCATGTTCGCTGAATTCAATCCCAAGGACATAGCTTCCAGTTCAGAATCTAAAATATCCTTTTACAACTTTCAATTCTTCTTCCAAAGAGGCGATCCAGCTCAACCACTTTGTGAATCAACCTCAACCACTTCGGAGAGAAGAGGTTAAAAATGAATACTTCTGTTTGTTTGTTCCAACTCTCAGTCATTGCCGTAACGCTGAACCATTTTCAACAAGTAGCATGATGATGTGTATCACTACCCCCACTTCAGCTGCAAGTGGCAGAGCTTTTACTCCATCTAGTCCATTAGGATCAACACATGCCTACACATGAAAAGATTTACCATAACACGTTATATGGGGAAGAATGATGTTAGTGAATAAATGCACAAAGCTATCGTACTTGAAATAAACTGCAATAATAATACTAAAAATGTCACAGAATTGTGCTTACATGATTGCCATAAGAACATCCATACAAAAGTGTAAGAGATACAAAAGAGCAGCCGATCCAAACATACACAAGCAAGAAAAACAAGTTAGAGCATGAAATTCAGATTTTCTGTAGTTAAGCATTGGTATCTATTGAGTCTAAAAAATCATTATACAACCTACAATTTTTCTTAAACATCTTCCGACTCTCTACAAGATAAGAGCGAAAATCTCTCTAGCTTTATCTATTTTATCTTCTACATCTACACCTACATTATAGGGGAAAAAGAATATAGTAACAAATGAGATGCAAATCAAATTAAGATCATGAATCCTATTATCATAACTACTTAAGAAAAATACACACTTCCACCATACGTACCTACGTCACCAACGTCCTGATTATAGATGTCCATCACATTAACAACTTGTAGCATAGACTTGGAAGTATGCACGGATTCCTTACTACTTCCAATTCATTCAAAACCCGTTAAATTTTTTCAAAAAAGCTCCAGAAAAACTATAACATTCAGCAAAAATTGATCAAATAAACTTTAGATGATAAATCAGAGAGTAAAGGTTTTGGAACCTGAACATTCCCCGTATCTGTTAGTTCAACAAATCAGTTCTAAAATACCAAAATTAAAGATAATTTTGGAAACCCTAATTGAAAATTTGTGGAAAATTGATAAAAAATAATAGATAAGAGACAGTTACCATATCACCAGATTTTGATAATCGTCGGCCATTGATAATGAAGTTTGAAGAGGAGTCCATGTTCTGGGTTTTGGTTGTTCTTCGTCGCTTCAAACAAACAACATTAATCAGAAACAATATCAAAACCTAAGCAACCATCTGTAAAATCGCTAAATAGAAGTATTTATTTTGAACCAAACTCGAAGGATATTACGATGATGATTTACCTTTGAATCGAGGTAGAGAGACCAGGACAAAGATTAAATTTCTTCTTCTTGTTGATTCTAATGAATCTTCTTCGATAAAGAGAAAGAGAGATTGAGAGCGAGAGACGGAGATACTTAAAGATCGAGAGTAATAGACGGAGATGAAGGTTTCTGATCAAAAAGCCTCCTTCTTCAGGTTTTCCTCATGGTGGCTGCTATGCTGGTGAATGAATGAAAATGAAAGAGAAAAGACGATAAGTATAAGTTAGGGTTAGTTTTCGCACACACGTTTGTAGCACGCGTAAACTTAGGTGTTACCTAGCACACGCGGTTTTAACACGATTTTATTATAGCAGTTTCTAATAGTAACATGGGATGGGCCGTTACTAAACTTGTCTTAATTCGTAAACGAACCATAGCAGTTACTAAATTTTCGTAACTGAAATTTCCGGTTACGAATTAGTAACAGCTACATGTTGGTTACTAATTTTAGTTACTAATCACTGAATATGGTGTAGTGTAACCTGAGTGTCCACAACAAACCCGCTTCTTCCTTTAGTAGCAATAAACGCGCCAACTCATCCTCAAGATAGGGGTGAGGCATGAGCGTAGATGTAGCCGCTAAGGCCAGAGTATTCCCAAGAAGCGGTGTGGCCGCCTGATTAGAAATCCAAAGATGGTAGTCGGAGATAGCACGATCTATAGTGGCCGTCATCATCAAGGAATCCGCGAACAACTGATTAGCCGCGTCACAAGCAGTAGTAGCCTCGTCCAACGCGCGCTGGATTTATAATGACACACGGCTGGATGATCCGGCTTGTTGAGCAGCTTGATATGCCTCGTACTGTACCCTGAAATTCGCACGCTTGGCGTTTCTATTCACCTTTCTCTGTGTCCGAAGTTCCTCAACTTCGGCTCTCACAAGTAGAAGGCGCTTTATCTCATCACGCTTGAACTTCGCCGACACCAGCATAGGAATAGGCGCCAAAGAAAACACATATTCATGAAGGGAGTGAGCCATTTGAGCGAGGTATCTCACGCAGAAAGAAGGAAATGGAAATGTAAATTTGAAAACCGATAACCGGATTAGAGATCTGATGTTACTATATAAGGGAAACTTCACCATAAATGATGCGGTAGCCGCCCTGCTTCTAGATACATGTGGCGCATGAAGATGAGAGAGTTTTGACTATTGGATCATCTGATCATTGATCCAATAGTCAGGGTACTAATGTTGATACATGAAAATAACTCCCCTTAACGGGCCTGGGGTACCCCAAAAGGGTGACCAAGTTAAGTAGAAAACATGGAGACTTGGGGACTAGGCCCAAGTCCAACAAGAAAAAGATTCATTTGAGAGGAGAGGACAAATAAGGGATTTGTAAATAAGAAGGAGGTTATATTAAGGAATGGCATTAGGAGTAATTAAGGAAGGTTAGGACATATGTCATGATGTCATAAAAAGAGGGGCTTTTGGGAAAGCCTATATAAAGAAGGACTAGGTAAAATGGAAACGCAACTCTCTCTCTTACCATTCTTGGAATTGTGAGGTCATTTGGTGTGGCTAGGACAGGTAGAACTAAATACGAATTCACCCCTCAACAATGTTCATTAACACTTAAGACCTAAGCCATAACTCAAAAACACAGAGTGATTTAGTGAACAAGGTTGTCTTAGAAGTGTTTATGAGAGTTATAGCAATCACAAACATATTTTTGAAAGTAGTTTATGAGCGTCTGCTTAGTTCAGTACTGGGTAGGTATGTATAGGGGAACACATAACTATGGGCCAGTACGTGAACTCAGGCTATTGGGGTACGCGTATTGGGTATGTTTACCCTCAGTCATTCACGAACTCATATCTCATGGGTACGTGCACCGTGTATGCATACCTCAATGCACTTCACGAACTCAAAACCATGGGGTACTCATATTAGGTATGCGTACCTTTCCCACTTTCAGAATTCAGGCCACTAGGATACGTGTATTTGGTATGCATACATACGCTATGTATAGTATTCAGTAAGTGCTAAAAACTCTCTTTAAGCAATTCAAAAAATTCTCAATCGCCATAGATAATAAATATCATTGCTTGGATAATTTCCAAATGATCAACTTGAATAATAAAAAAAAATTTCATGAACAATAAATTGTTCTTAACCAAAATTGTTAAGGATCTATGAACATCCATTACTTGAATCATATTTCGAAAGATTTATCAAGAGAAGTTTGACTTGAAATTTCTTCTTTATAATATTAAATCTACTAAAATCATATGACATTGTCTCATATGATAGAACGATAAATGTCGTGACTAATTAGGACGGTTCGGTCTTCACATACCTCTTTGTTGATGAATTTTTGTAAATGTCTTCATTTGTTCTTCAGTCTTTAATCTTCGAGGGTTATCCAGTGATGTCTTACACTCAAATATGTACTCTAATTCTAGTACGGGACTTGATTTTAGTAGATTAGAAACCAAGATATAGTTTTGTGTATCTAACATTGACAACAAGCTTGAGATAACAAAACCCACACCGAGCAGTGCTCTAAAAATCCCCCCCCCCTTCTTTTTCAATTTTTATAAAAAAACTATCAATACATATGAATTCAAAATGAATAAACCTTTCAGATCAAAATCCATCATGCTTAATTTTCTTGAATCTTTAACATCATCTTCAATTCTTTGTATTTGCATATAATTGTTTCAGCATCTGTGTTGTTGAAGATCCGTAGCGATAACTACTTATGAGAATACTCTTGTTTAGATCTTTTATAGAATGACGAAGTCAAACTACTCAATGGTTGTTACATTGGTGGGTAATTTATTACCTCGAAGTTCAATTGTACAAAAACTTTGAAGTAATACTACGGTGATATGTTCTCCCCTTTAATCATTACTTATCTCTTTTGCATAATAGGTAAAACCTACAACTAGTATTCCACTCCCCTTACATAATGCTCCGAAAATCCATATGCTATAGAAGAATACTACTAAATAATTCTCCCCCTTTTTGTCAACATAATTGGCAAAGGCAGAAAAACAAGGGATTGTAATGAACTACACAGAAGAGTTATCAAGACTAAAGATAACATACCAACTTTTTATTTAGACGATTCGACTAAGTAAACTCAGTGTTTTCATCAAAAGAGATAAAGTTAAAATCATCTCCTACAATTCCACATTCGCACTCCCCACAAAGATGTAAGCACAAGTTCAAATTTAATTCTCTCCAATTTAATGTGATTCCCAAGAGAACATCATAGCGATCTTTTCAGAGAGAATAATTTCAAACTGATCTTAAAATCATATATTAGTATTTTTAGGTAAGGATACTAGATGAAAGATCATCAGAAAACATGTACCTTAAAAAATATTAGCAAAAGTAGTATGCACAATAATGGATAGCCAATGCAAGAATTAAAGTTGTATATTCTCAAAATTACTTTAAGAAAATAATTTTATTTGTACCCTGAAATTTCTAGGTACAGAACACGATTGATCTGATGATATTCATGAAAACAGGGTTAATAACATGAAACAAGTATAAAGACGAGAGACACAAATTTTACGTGGTTCGAAAAGTTTTGCCTACATCCACAGACGAATCCCCGTAGGGACAAATATTTTATTGATGTATGGATTACGATGGTTTTGTGATCCCTTTAGGGTTTGATGGTGAATTTTCGTGTTTCAGGGACTGTCCCTTTAGGGTTATAAGTCCCCTCTATTTATACAGTAGAATGTATGGGTTAAACCCTAATTTCGAGATAAACTTCATATGGAAGTAATTTAAAAAACAAGTCATCTGGAACATTCCAAAACTTCCCTTTAGCAACTTGGTCAGCAAGTCATCCAAAAAATTCCAGAATCTTCTTCCAGGGTTTTTGCACTGGATCGGAGGAAACGTGCCAAATCGACATGGCTTGCGGGTTTGACCAGCGACCTTGAATTTGACTGCCAGGGTTGACTTTCGTTGTTGACTGCGATTATCGATTTTTGACTGGCAGACTTCCTTGACTGAAGACATGGTTGTAGACTAGATGGAGGCTGGCTGACATGACAACTGGCAACTTGGCTAGATGCTGGTTGACAACACCGCTAGCAACATGGCTGAAAAATGGTTGGCAGCACCGCTGGCAACAAGGATGGAAACTGGTTGGCAGCACCGCGGGCAACATGGCTGGAAACTATCTAGAATGACAACTGGCAACTTGGGTTGGAAACTGGCTGGAAGCACGACAGGCAACTTGGATTCGACAGTTGACCAATGGTTGACTTTGACCATTGACTGGTCGTTGTATTTGAACATTGACCGAGGGTTGACTTTGACCATTGACCAACCGTTGACTTCATGGTTGACAATCATGCTGGTATCCTGTGTCGGTTGGCTGGATAGCATACTCGTATGACAGCTGAATTGTGGTCCAAACAACATTCTACCCAATATGTGGCATTTTTATCATGGTTCAAACAAATTCTTATGAACAAGAGTTTTCGTGTCAGACTAAGGTGAAAGATGTTCCTTAGAATGCATATGATAAGTTATATTGTAACTTCATCTCAATTTCCTGAGTATGGCGCATACTATATGTCTTTATGAGATTTGGACGAAGATTCCTCTGTTGAAGATTGAGACTGATAGTAGTTTATGAGTATATCTTGTGAGGGTTATGTTGTCACTAGGGTCGCCTATGGGTTAAAGGGCTTGTTGCACATTGCTAAGTGCATCCATGATGCCTCAAAAGTGAATTAAATTTTATAATTTCAATCAATGTAGCGAACCATATTGTTATACATAAAGTAGCTAGATAACATATTTTGAGTTTCACTTTTGTTGGGTAGACAAAGTGTCGACATGATTCAACAATACATCTGTAATCCCAATAATTTTCGCATGATGCATGCTCAAACATGTGTCGTTGAATGAGATGAAGTGTCATCCCAAGCTTGTGTTGCGCTTTCAGGGCACGTTGGCCCAGAATATAAGTTGCACCACCATGATGCATCACGCCAGTGAGAGGCTGGTCAAGAGCGATATTGCACCCCTATGGTGTAATTTTCAAGTTGTCCATCAGGTCAGAACTTGTTATGCACCACCATGGTGTAATTTCCGATGGCGCGAAAGCAGGTGGTACTTAGTACATGTCCATCATCTCCGCTTTTCAAATTGTAAAAATGTCAATAAGACATGTATAAGGAAGGGGTGTTGGTTGAAGGTGCATTAAACAGATATGTATCCTTAATCTTATAAAGCTTGGGCAATGAAGAATATTTGATGTGAAAGCATTATTATGCCATGTTGCTTAGTTGAGAAGATCTTCATGATACAAAGGCATTATCGTTGCTACGTTGTTAAATTAAGAATGCACCACCACGATGCATTCCGGAGGAAAATCCAACGATGCACACTCTTGCACATCATTTGCAAAATACCCTTTCGCTTATACAGACTGGGATTTTTTTGGCTTTGGCCTTGCAACACAAGTTGGCTTTAGTTGATATCCCCAATGAGGATGAACTACAACTAGTGCTTGATCCCCCTCAAGCCACATAAGAGGGTTGTAGGTCGTCGTAATGATTTGAAATATTAGTGGTCCAACACCATGTCGCTCATATCATCTAATTGATCACAATATTATGGTAACTCATATCATCTGGCTGGGTAGTGCAATATAAGAGATGATTGTTGCCATACTTAATGAAGTGGTTGCATATAATTCCTTGGAAGATGATACTGCCTATCAAGTAATCCGACGTAGGCATGCACCAATTGTGAATTGGGCATGCCCAAGTAAGGAAGCTAACCAATATGCAAGTTAGGGAAGCTTGCATTAACCACTTGCATCATAAATATGATGCCCGACATGATCCTGAATGATGCACCCTCGGCACGAGCAAGATCGACGTATGCTTCTATCTTAGTGTCGAATCAAAGTAAGAAGTTGGAAATAGGATTGCAATGGCCTATGTGCAAGTCCAAGGCATGCACTATGCTTGGATAGGACTTGGAAGCCAGTGATGCATGTAAATGCATCAACATTAGCCTTCAAGGCTATATATCCTTCGCAGAACAAGTGGAAGTTGGAAAGGTGTGGAAGCTACGTTTAATCCGTCATGGTTTCAAAGCATGTTTGCAATGGAAAATGGACGTGCATTTGCCTGGTGATCTAGAAGCTTTTATAATTGGTAACTTCGTTTACAAATGGTGCATCAGAGAGTTATGGAAGCTGTCGTAGGCGTAATTTTCCATCACGGCACAACATAACATGGCAACTAAACCAGACTCGCCAATATTTTTTCTGTGCAGAATAACGACTCTGACAAAACAAACATTATAAGTATCAAAGTCTTCATTATGAAAAATCATACTTTAGACGACTCTGGAGTAGTCGGCATGTTACGAACTTAATACCACGACGACGGTTGAGGCATATATCACGTTAATCCATGAATGTAAAATCTCAGATAGTCGTCGTGGAATAAGTTTCAAAAGCATGAAGATAGTCCAAAATTATTAGCCGACATGGTTGTAATAAATAAACAAAATATCGTAATTTTGTTTTAGTATCATCCTGCCGACTAGAGGTTGCCGGCATATTTTTCTCAGTCGAGTATGGCGATTTTTGATTATCGAATTCTGAAAGACTGAATTCCTTATGTCACTAGAAGAATTAAACCGACAAAACCATCTGCAAGTCGATTTTGAGAAGTGTTTGAATAAAGTAATTCATTTCCGTACAAAATTCTCAAATATCAAAAATTTTACAAGAAGAAATTTTCCAACAAAACTTATAAGTTAAATTAACAAAAAGATAATCCAGAAGTCACTTAACTAATTTAATCTTAATATATTAACTTAACTAATTAAATATATTAACCCTAATTAATTAGGCGTAGTTTTTGCATTAGCAAAGATATACGGCTAAGGAGCTTTGGATTCTACTTCCAAATGATCATGTTTTGCTTTGTTACCTAGTTCCTAGTTAGTTTTCCTGTACCCCAATCTGGGGAGTGAAAATAAGTATTCGTCCGAGTTGTTATTTTATTACCGGGTATTATTTGGTGAGACTCCATTTTCTACTGCTATTATATCACTACCATTTGGTGAGATGAGGAATAACACTGTTCCGAATGTTGATAAAATGTAGATTGAATTCATATGTAAGAGTCTACTATCGATAGGATCTCTGCTGGAAAAGTTAATAAAAAAAAAATTGAAGCATGCATTTATATATATAAAGGATTAGGTTACAATTTCACATGGATATTCGGTACCCACGGAGTCATAGAAAATAATTTGACTAATAAACCATTGGATTGCCTGGTCCCAAATGTTGGTTGATAGATTTCACATTTGACTTCCATCCACCGCATGATTGGCCACGCCATCTTCTGCCTGATTTCCTTCATTGTAGTTATGTTGGATAGCAGCTTGCGGAATCTGTCGCATTCTATTCTTTATTTCATCGACCATCCTTGAGATGTACTAAGGTAGAGTAATGAGTGGGGTGATGAATATGAGGAGATTTTTTGAATCCGTTTCAGAAAGATTTTTTTGCTATTGTCAATTTGTTGCGGTTAAAACAGGATGATAGATTAAGATAATTTATTAATTTAAGAGATTTTCTAAACTCTGCCTTTATATAGGGGACATAGGGAGTAATACAGAGCATACAAAGATTGTAATACTAAGGTCAAACATGAAAACCATAGTAATGCTGACAACCAATATGATATTTACTTTCACACTGAGAAAAATGAACCAAACAATCGTGTAACACCTTTAAGTATGCATAATATTTTAGAACGGGTTAGTGTTCAAAACTTGTAGATTGACAAAAAAAAAAAAAAATTCCAAAAAAAAAATTGAAGCATACATTAAATAAAAGACTTAAATTGCACTTAAAATAATTTGATTGATGCAAGGCAGGATTGCACGGTCCCATATCGTAGTCGATAAGTTTCATGCTTGGCTTCCGTCCGCAGCGAAGTTTGCTAGACCGTTTGCCACTTGGTTTCCTTCACGATACGAGTGTTGGATATCGCAACAGGGGATTTGACGCATATGTTGTTTTATTTCGGCAATCATTTCTGCAATATACCAAGGTGCTTCTGTTGGGCTCTTTATGAATCGCATGAGATTTTCCGAGTCCATTTCAACCTACACCTTGTTCCATTGTCTTTCCGTCGCCGTTTTAGTTGCCAGTACAGTCGTCCATGTTTCTGTTGTGATTGCATCTATTATACCTAAAGGTTGTGCAATAGCTATCAAAGTGTTCGAGTCTGAGTTCCTGCAAATGATCCCTGCTCCTGTCATCCCTGGGTGTCCTCGAGCAGCTCCATCATTGTTTATTTTAATCCAATCTGGTTTTGGTCTGATCCATCCAACGAAAATTGTTTTTGTTATTCAGAGGTTGTTTGGTGTAATCCTGGATGGTGGGTCCCCTTGGATAATTGGTGGGGTTATCTTTTTCGCCCATTCAAATTCTTGTTGTTGTTGTAGGGCTCGCCTTAAAATGTCCTATGGAGTGGAGTTGGTTTGTCACAAGACGAGTTCATTTCTGGCTGTCGAAAGTGACCAAAGGAGATAACAAACAGATTTGATGGTAGAAGGATGCGTAGGACCTTGGATGATTTAGGTTATTGTTGTTTGAGTTGTGATAGTAATTGTTTGGTGATTGTTGGTGGGTTGATGTGTTGTTAGATGATTGGATAGCATGTCCCATGTGTTTAATGCAACTTTGCAGTGAATAAGCATGTGTACAACAGATTCCGGAACGCTTCTGCATCTTTGTCAAATGTTGGAGTTGGTGAGGTTGATACGGTGTAAGTTGGTAGTCCTCATTAATAGCTTTCCATAAAAAAAAACTGAATTTTTGGTGGACATGGAAAGGTCCATAGAAATTTGGTATTTGGAAGTTATATGGGATTAGGGTGATATGGAAAATGATATAATTGAAATGATAGGGAAAAGCGGGTTTCCTTCTAATAAAAGTGATTTTCCCCTTAACAAAAGAACCTGGCATTTTTAGGGGCGACCCCAAAAGAATTAGGGGCGACACTAAAAGACAAAAAAGGTCACCCAAACGTAAATCTAAGCTACCCCTTATCTTCGATTTTTCGAAATGGCCAATATGCCCTTATATAATCGGTAGCCAACACCATAATCGGTAGGTTAAAGGTGAATCGGTAGGTTAAATTGAAACTATACCTACCGATTATTGTGTTGATACTTCGGCTAATAATCCATTTTATAATCGGTAGCATATCCAACTTGTAAGACTACCGATTATAAGGAGCCCCAAAATGAGCCTTGGCAAAATTCCATAGGTTTTGAGGGGTGCAGAGCCAACCATAACCACTTGGCTTGAGCTGTGGATGTAGCCATAATCGGTAGTCTAATAGGTTACATACACTACCGATTATAAGTTGCCCCAAAATGAGTTTTTTCTAAAATCCTTCATGTAATGAATTTTGAAATCTACCATAATCGGTAGGGTATATAATTATACAACCCACCGATTATAACGAGCCCCAGATCCAACCTTTGCCATATTTCATAGGTTTTGAGTGTGCACAGCCAGCCATAACCACTTGGTTCGTGTTTTGGATGCAGCGTTAATCGGAGTTAAATATATTACCAAACCATCCGATTATAGGTTGCCCCAAAATGAGTTTTTTCTAAAATCCTTCATGCAAGCGAATTTGAAATATGCCATAATCGGTAGAGTTGACAACTTACAAACCTACCGATTATAAGGAGCCCCAGATCGAACCCTTGCCAAAATCCATAGGTTTTGAGGGTACAGAGCCAGGCATTACCATGTGGTTCGTGATTTGGATGTAGCCATAATCGTACGTCAAATTGGTTCCAAAACCTACCGATTATACAGTTGCCCCAAATTTAGTTTTTTCTAAAATCCTTCATGTGATGAATTTTGAAATCTACCATAATCGGTAGAGTTAACAACTTAAAAACCTACCGATTATAAGGAGCCCCGGATCGAACCCTTGCCAAAATCCATAGGTTTTGAGGGTACAGAGCCAGGCATTACCATGTGGTTCGTGATTTGGATGTAGCCATAATCGTACGTCAGATTGGTTCCAAAACCTACCGATTATAGGTTGCCCCAAATTGAGTTTTTGCTGAAATCCTTATTTGCGAAATGTTTAATTTGAAATCTGACATAATCGGTAGATGATAAAACTTATACCCTACCGATTATAAGTGGTCAGGGATTCAACCTTTGCCAAAAACTATAATATTCGGTAGCCAAAACAATAATCGGTAGTTTCACAAAATAATCGGAAGCAAACTCTTGTAATCGGTAGGCTGGGGTCTATATATTAGTGTTTGGAAAAAAAAATTGACTCATCGTGAGGTAACTCCCGATTGAGTGAGAGAAGAAGAAGAAGTGGGTATATGTTGTCAACTTCCGATTTTTTCCAACTTCCATAAACATGGATGGGTACGAAGAAGGACGTGAAGTTGTTGAAGTTCAAGGTTCACTACCGTTTAGAGATGACGATTTGGGGTATATGTTGAATGATCCAAACTTTGATGGAGATGAAACCCTAGACGACGCTTTCATGGAAGAAAATGGAGAATCACCCGAGATCGAAGCTAACGATTCATCAAACATACGGGTATGTTGTTAACAAACTCTAATACCCATGTTATCCATGTTACGTGCGTTTGTGTGTGTTTTCGAACGTGAAAATTCGATTTCTGCATGCATTGAATGACATGAACGACATATATTCGGTAGTTAATTTAGTAAAATATCTACCGATTAGCAATAATCGGATATGTTTTGATGTATTAATCTGCCGAATATGAAAAAATCCCCAAATTGAAAGCTTCAATTTCTCACAATCGGAATTTTTATACATGAATAAACGTCCGATTATTGATACATAATAATCGGTTGGTTTATGAATTTATAGTCCCTCCGATTATTGAAGCTTTTTACACAGAAGAATTGTTCATTTCTATATGTCGTTAATCGGTAGACTATATTCGTACATGACTACCGATTTCTCATAATCGGATATCTTGTATATTATTAAATTACCGATTGTTTTCCAATCGGTTACCTGTTATCTAAACTTCCTTCCGATTTCTAATGCATAACTTATTGTTGTTGTGCGTAGGCTATTGTAGCGGTTGATGACGATTATTATTTGAGGCCTGATACTTCCCTACACTATGCAAACGATTTGGTATGTTCATGAATTATCTTTTCTTTTTCCAATCATGTATGTTAGATGGTTATGCTTATTTTTTTTGGTTTGTTATATGCGCATTTAGATATTTGGAAGTAAGAAGGAAGCAAAGGAATGGCTTATGAACAAGGCAAAAGAGAAGATGTGCGTGGTAGTTCAAACCCTTGCGTGAAGGACATTAGGTTTGAAATGGTTTGTGAGCGAGGTGGGAAGAAAAAGAGTCACGAGGAAAGAATAATAAGTATGTAAGGAAGACGGAGAGGAAGAAGTACCGAACTCATACAAAGAAGATTGGATGCCCATTTAAGATTGTCTTCTATAAGCCCGATGGTAAGGAAAGTAAAGATTGGAAGATGTCTAAAGTTGCTAATGGTTGTCACAACCATGATGATCCGGACACTCTTATTGGACATGTAATGGTTGCGAAGTTAAAACCACATGAAATGGAGACGATGAGGTCTATGCGTATCCAAAGGCGAGTGCGATCTTAAGTAAAATAAAGGCGGACGACCCCGACAACTTGTCTTCTTTATCT
>JAJJWW010002060.1:0-26370 GCA_023531295.1 Papaver armeniacum | reverse complement strand
TTTTGGCGGGAAAATTGGTTTTCAATGGCAGCAGATTAGGGTTTGTGATTTGAGCGAGCTATAATGAGACTAAAGGGCTATAATCAAATGGGTATTCTCCTTTTGGTCTAACAGGGCTGGTAATGGGTTTTGTTTTGGTTAAATTTGGCTGGAATCATGAACTTGAATAGTGGTCTCGGGTTTCTTTACTCGCCGGGAAATTTTGGACCTGTGAAGAGTTCGGGTGAGACTCAATCACTCCAATAGATACGTACCGGCCTGTTACATTAAAATAGAGATGGTAGGTCTCTTAGATTCGAGAAAATAGGGCTGAATCATCGAGACAAAACCAAAACAGGGAAGTGAAGAAGATACGGAAAGATTGTGTTCCGTGAAAAATAGGGAACATATGATTCGTATCTGTTAACAAAAGAAGAGTTTTGATGAGTTTGGAAACAAATGGAACACGCAAGGAAGCTTAGAAGAGAATAGTCCCGTAACTTGGCCGTGAAGAAGAAGAAAAAAAAATGAAAAAAGTAAAGGAGATTAATGGGAGTTATTTCAAGAGATTCGAAGGCCCTGTTGAGTATAAAAGAGATGGTCGGACCCTAGAGAAGATAGACGGAGAACCTAGGAGAGAATAGATACTGTAGAAATCGAGAGAAAAAATGTTAGAAAAAATTCTTCCTGCTGCTGCTCAATCAAGAACACGAAGAACATAAACCGTTAAAAACAGTCGCAGTGACAGTCTTATATTCAACGGCAGCACAGCAGTGACAGTCTTATATTAAACGACAGCACAGAAATATCGTACGCTGTCTTAGTTATAGTAGGTCTTTCACAACAGAGCTATTGTAACATCTTGGTGTCAAACGCCTTTAGTGACTGCAGAATCATTGTAAGCATCTTTTATTATTTCTAATTCAATGATTAATGAACTTTTTTCCAATCTTCGATCTATGAGTAGCTAAATTTCTTTTCTAGGGTTTTGGAGGAAACTATTTTTAATGGGTAATATTTAGTATTTAAATTCTTTGACATATTTTACTCCATATTTGTGCTTTCAATTGTCTAAAAAATTTCTCTTCTTTGTATGCTTCGTAAAAAACTGTTTTGGGTAGTTTGAGCTGCCGATATTTTATAAGCGAAGGAAAATTAGGCCTTAGAATAGTGACGAGAGTCGTAAAAAAAGAGAGCTTATAACGTTATATCTTCCAAAGCATGAGATTGAGTTCGAATTGTTTTGAGTAAAGTATGAGTATTATGTCAAAGTTTTAATTATTGAGTTTACCATCATTAGAAGTAGCGGAATCCAAAGCCCTAGAATCATCTCTCCTTGGTAACAAAAATCAATTTTAATTAGTTTGTCTTAGTATTTTCTTTTAATAATCAAAAACCAAATCTTTAAAAAGAGTCCGAGCAACGAATCTTTCTTACCACTTGTAAAAACTACATCAGGTAGCCTGGAACTAGGTTGAAGAAGATCCGGCTAATGAAAAATTTGTTAAGCTGGAGCTGATCTCAAAGGCGCATAGAGGTGGTGTTCTATCTTGGTTATATTTTTGCTACTTTAGGTTTCATTCTATTGCATTGAAGTAATGCAATCCTTCTTATTTTTAATTTCTGTCAGATTATCGTGTTAGGGTATATTGTGCTGTTGTTATCCTTCGTATTTTTGATTTATGTCAGATTATTGTGTTAGGGTATATTGTGTTGTTTCATGGTTGTTGATCGTTTCTGTAGGATCATAATATCGCAACGGACAAGGTTCGCGGGATAAATAAACGACGGTGTCGCGAGGGAGTCGCAGGGAGCTAAAATAAACGACGCGATGAATAACGACAAACAAAACAATTGGAAGACATGAAACCTGGCGAGGTTAAGAAGTGTCGCGAGAATGAATATTCGTGCACTTGCGACACTTCGCGAGACATTCCTTTAAAATAAAGGATAGCTTAGCTGTCATCCACTATGTATTACCCTATATAAAGGACTAAATGAGTCTGTTGAAAGGGAGAGATCTTTTTGAATTGTGAAGCAAGTCATTAGGAGAGAGAAAGTTTAAAGAGCGCCTTAATTTCTAAATGTAATTCTATTGTACTGTGTAAACATTTCATGGAATCAATTAATAAATATTCTTGATCACACATCTTTCAATGGATTAGTCAAGCAAAATTGAGTAAGGGGTGTAGTGTGGGATTTCCCGCAACTACATATGCGCTAGAAACAGGGACGATCATTTGTAAAAGAGAGAAGATTGCAATTAAAGTTGTTTGAATCAGGAAAATGAGAAAGGAAAATCTTAAATCGGATGGAAAAGATATGGCATGCAAACAGACACACAAGAGTAATGATTAGCGAATTTCATGAAAATATCAAAGGAAGAATACACAAACGGGATTTCGAAGGAAAGAAGATTACGGATAGAGAAATGGCATCACCTTTGAAGGATTGGGAAAAGCAAGAGATAACATTCACTACGGGGAAATATCCAAAGAAAATTTGGATCACACATCTCCACCGGTGATCACAATAAACGCGTATAAGGAAGGAGAGGAATCGGAGAACACAAGAAAACATGGGTGGTGAATGGAGTTTTAATCGATACAGGAGTCTCGGTGAACATCATGTTCTATCACGCTTACAAAAAGATGGGATATAAAGACGAAGATATGATTTTCGCGGCATACAATATTCAAGGTTTTGGTAAATCCGTTACAAAAGTTAAAGGGGAGATAAGAATACGTATTCCGTTAGGAGGAATTGAAACACAGGTGACATTAAGTGTAGTGGATATGGAATCACCGTACAACATATTACTAGGAAGACCATGGGTACATGCAATAAAAGCTGTGGCGTCAACGCTTCATCAATGTATCAAGTTTCCTACACCCACTGGTATTGGCAAGATCAAAGGGGATGCTACTAAAGGAAGAATATATTATCAAAATGAAGTAAAGTGTTGCGAGGAACAAGTAAACAAGCGAAAGAATATATCAAAGTATCGCAAAAAGATGGCGAGGGTGGCTAAGAAAGAAGAAGAGTTTAGAGTTTATATGATAAGAGCAAAGGAAGGAAAAGGCATACCTAGCGAGACCTCTGGAGAAGAAAATGATCTTGCGAAAGAACCAAAAGGACCAACCCCTATGGGAGAACCGAAGGCCGATTACGTCGCGTAACAAAACCAAAGAAGTGAATATTGGAACTAAGGAAAAACCCAAGATGCTAAAGATTGGAACTAACATGGAAGCAGATGAAGAGGAAAGAATCAGAGACTTGTTGCGAGATTATAAAGACATCTTCGCGTGGGATATGGATGAAATGCCCGGTATAGATCCGTCGATCGCTTTGTCACAAGTTAGAAATTGATAAAAATGTGAAGCCATTTAAACAAAGAATTAGAAAGATAGCAACAAAGATATCACCCTCGGATAGAAGAAGAACTCAGAAGATGCTAGATGCGGGAATTATTAGACAAGCAAAATACCCTAAATGGATAGCGAATATGGTTATAGTTCCAAAGAAGAACAAGGGAATAAGGATTTGCATTGATTTCACCGATTTAAATAAAGCTTGCCCTAAAGACAGCTTTTCCATTGCCGATATTCCACAACTAGTCGAATCAGGCGTCGAATGAAAGAGTATCATCTCTCGGACGGTACAAAGGTTACAACCAGATTCCTCTCGCCGAGGAAGATCAAGAGCATACCGCTTTCTTCGCTCCAAGAGGATTATATTGCTATACTAAAATGCCGTTTGGTCTGCGAAATGCTGGAGCAACGTATCAAAGGATGGTAGAAGAGGTATTCGCAGAATGGATACATAAAACACTAGAGGTATACGTAGATGACATGCTGGTAAAAAGTAAGAAGGCAGAGGATCACGTGCGAGACCTGAAAGAAATTTTTGAGCAGATGAGGCGTTTTAACATCAAAGTAAATCCGGAAAAATGTACCTTCGGAGTTGCGTCAGGGAAGTTCTTGGGTTACATTATATCAAAGGAAGGAATACATGTTGACCCGGAGAAAGTAAAAGCAGTTCGCGATATGCCGACACTCGCGATAAGAAAGGATGTTCAAAAGTCGAATGGGTTGTTAGCATCACTAGGAAGGTTCATCTCGCGGTCATCCGATAAGTGTAAACACTTTTTCAAATGTTCAAAAAGGATCGAAGTTTAAGTGGACTGACGAATGTGAAAAGGCTTTACAAGGGATCAAAGAACATTTAATGGATATATCCATTATGCAGAAGGCAGAACCAGGAGAAGAATTATTAATATATCTCGCGACAACTTCGCATGCCTTAAGTGCGCTTTTACCTACGAACGACGCAGGAGTAGAAAAACCAATCTATTACATCAAGAAACTTTTAATGCCGCAGAAAGAAATTATTCAAGATCGAAAAATTAATCCTGGCATTAGTTTATGCAACATTCAAGCTTCGCATATATTTTCAAGCACATACCATTAAGGTAGTCACAAAAATACCAATTGAGTCGGTGATGAAACATTCAAAAGATCGGGAAGAGTTGAAAGATGGAATGCTCAAATAAGCCATTGTAAGCTCAAGTATGAGATATTATCCTCAACTAAGTCACAGGTTATCGCAGACTTTTTAGCAGAATTTCCCTTGGAAGAAGATGAAGCGATAGATGAAATGATGGATGTAGAAGAAGAGTATGGAGACCCAAAAGACCTCGCTTAACCGAGCTGCAGATGGGAAATATTAGTAGATGGATCATCAAATGGAGAAGGAAATGGAGTGGGAATTGTTATGATTTCACCAGAAGGCAATAAATTAGCTTTCTCTTTTAGATTGGAGTTTGAATCCACGAACAATGAAACAGAGTATGAAGCTATAATACATGCTCTGCGACTTGCAATAGAAATGAAATTGGAGAATATAAGGATTACCAGTGATTCGCAACTAGCAATTCACCAGGTAATAGAGAAATACACTACAAATAATCCATCCTTGAAAAAGTATAAGAAGCATGTCGAAGAATTGTCGGCACAGATACCAAAAATAAAATGGAGGCACATATCAAGGAGAGATAATAGACTCGCAGACGCTTTTGCCTTTATATCAAGTATGATGACAGACCCGACTGCGAGGAATATCAAAATACATACACTACTGGCGCCATCAATTAATAAAGAGGAAGAACAAGAAGCAGATATAATGATGGTAGAAGATGAAATGCAATGTCGCGAGGAAGACTGGAGAGTAGAACTTCACGCATACTTAATGAAGGGAGAGGTACCAAAAAAATAGATTGAGGCACACAAGTTAAAGAGCCGGGCAACAAATTATGAATTACGAGATGGCGTGCTTTATCGGCGATCCTTTGATGGGCCTTCGCTTCGATGTCTAACAAGGAAAGAAGGAGAAACCATATTGAAGATGCTGGCATAGTGGGGATGCCGAAATCATAGCGGCGGAGATCTTTGGCATACAAGGCAAAGACGCAAGGATACTATTGGCCGTATATGCATGAGGACGCAAAAACAATATCAAGACGCTCGCGAGGACTCACAAAGACATGGGAAAAGATACACGCGCCAGGGGCGCTGTTAAATTCTTCCACAAGTGTGTGGCCTTTTGGAAAGTGGGGTTTAGATATTGTAGGACCATTTTTACCAGAATGGACAAAAAGGTACTTAATCGTCGCAACGGACTATTTCACAAAATGGGCAGAGGTGAAAGCGGTCCAAAGATATTCGCGATAAGGATGTCTTTACTTTCATATTTGAAAATATTATATGCAGATTCGGGATTCCCGCACAATTGGTATCTGATAATGGGAAGCAGTTTGAAGGGCAAAATATAAAGTTGCTGCTTAATGCATTTCAGATAAGATGTGGGAAATCAACTCCATTGTATCCGCAAGCTAACGGCCAAGCGGAGGCAACAAACAAAACAATTGCTGATATATACTCAAGAAAAAGTTGGAAGGACACAAAAGGGGATGGTGCAAACAAGTACCCAATGCAAGATGGGCTTATAATACAACTAGAAGAGAAGCCACAGAATGTCCCCTTTTTCTTAACTTACGGAGTTGAAGCAAGACTCCCAACGAGGGTCGTGATTCCGACAACCAAAAAAGAGGTTTGGGAGAAAAATCTTAGCGCAGCAACATTCTAATCAAGTTGGATGAATTTGAAGAAAAACGAGAAAAGGCATTGCGACACATGGAGAATTATCAAAGACTCGGCTAGAGAATATAACAAGCGTGTAAAAATACGTGAGTTCCAACCAGGAGAATTGGTGTTGCGAGAAACCCCAATATATCAACGTGAAAGTGGAGGCAAGTTGGCGAGAAAATGGGATGGACCTTATATCATCAAAGAGGTAGTTGGTACAGGGGCGTATAGATTGATGGATCCTGAAGGAAATGATGTGGGACAAAAATTGGATAGACCATGGAACAGATTATATCTAAAGAAATATTACCCATAAAAATGGGAGAGGAAAAATGAATTATGATGAAGTACTTCTACGCAAAATATTTGCGAAATTCAATAAAATGCAGAGAAAATCCGCGAAGATCTCGCGATAAGAATAACAAAGAGTCATGAATGGCTTAATAAAAATGAACGAACAAAAGAATGGGACGAACCTTTATGGCGTACACCCTAGTTCGTGAATAACATTTCGTAAGAGGCAAATGTAAGACCTAAAGTGCGTCATATAAGGGGGTATCTCTCGACATGGCTCAGGGGGAAGGTTACACCGCTCCTGAAGCCTGAGTCATGAAAATTTGGGGCCCATGAAAGCCTATCCTAAGAGGTACCTTGGATTCCCAACTATATATATAAGGTTATACCCTGGTTGGGCGACCGAGGGTCTCTTCCTAGGAGTCGATGTATGCTCAAGGCGCCGAGGTACACGGTTGAGCCGAGTGCCCGGGATGGATGAACCTACCCCGGCCATTCTTGGCAAGTCTTGGCATATGTTGCACTCGCCCGAAGAAAACTCCACTTAGGGTGCAGCCTCGTAACCATAAACCCTATAGGTATAAGGGATAAGAGGCTGCGAAAAACAACTGGTTGTTGTTAAGACCGGATGGGAGGAGCTAGTCTTGTATGGCCGATGTTTCGCCTCCTTGAAGGGGCAACCGGGGAGATGATAAGGGCGATGCTCTCCATTAGGGGGAGTATCAAAACAGACGACGCAAATGTCATAAGGCTATGTTTTCGCAAGAGAATTTAGGCTTGTCATATTTGTGCAATGATCCTGCAGAGGCAATAATACTAACGCGAGGGTAAGGCGAGATCAATGGGTCTTTACACAACAAGTGTACGGACGTCTCCGCGATTTCGTCGCAAGACGGCAATGTCATGGGACTTTATGTTCGCAAGGATATCTAGACATGTCATATTGTCGCAACTAAAACATCCTGCAGAGGCAAAAATACTTGGAAAATGATAAGGCAAAATCAATGGGTCTTTGCATACAAGTGTAAAGACGTCCTGCGATTTTGTCGCAATGAAAGGTGGCAGGGGAGGACCTCTAATTAGGGAGGTCTAACTTGGAAGACCACACAAAAATGATAAGGCAAGGTCAATGGGCCATTGCATGAAAATGTAAAGGCGGCCTGCGACCTTGTCGCAACAAGAAGAGATAAAATAAAGACTACCAAAATGATAAGGCGAGAAAAGTAGATTTCTCCATTCATGGAGATACTCACGACCTCGTCGCAATATAAAATTCGACATCAAGAAGAATACATTTCAAAATGATGATGACTGAGTAAAGATCATTTCGTAAAATTGAAGGCGAATAAACTTGCGAGATTATAGTCATAGTTAAAAAGAAGAAAATAAGAGGATTATTCAACAAGGGGTTTAATCTTTCAAAACAAAAAGAAAGTTGCAGCAAAAGTTATAAAACAGTTTAATTCTCTACATCAATGTTATCATTTTCGCCAATAGTTTTCTCACTTGACTTTCGCCAGAGAATGGAATTTCGTCGAAACTTTTTCAAGAAGATCTTTATTGACAACTTCGGCATCGGCGACGTCTTCGCCGCTTTCATAATCATAATCATCATCAGGAGAGTTGGGGACTTCATCATCACTTACTTCTAAAGGTTTGACACGAACAGGTTCAAGAGATTTAGACAATAAAATGTCATTCACAATGACCTCGGCCTTGAGATGAAATTGACGAAGGAGCGCTTTCTGCTGATTTTTACTATCTATGTCCTTACAATCAGACATATAGTCAAATCTCCTTTCGGACGATCGCGAGAAAGAGCAAGGGAAGTAGCAAGCGACCCATTTTCTTTGCGAAGTTTAGAGTTGTCTGACTTGAGAGTAGAAATAACAGAGCGAAGCTTTTTCTCAGAATCTGCACAACAATTGAATAAGTAAAGATTAAAAGACAATCTTAAGGATTATGGGATTCATAAATGAATTAAGGTAGTCAAATAATATGACTACCTTCCTTTTGAGAAACAAGATGTTGAATAAAATACGAACAATTATTTCCCAATCGGTCCATGGCGTCATCGAATGTGTCCCCAACTAAGCCCTCCAGACGAGATCGCAAAGATTTTTCGTTGGAAATAAGTATGGAATTCTCAAGACAAAGCGAAGAATTGGATTTTTCTAGCTGAGAACATTGATCCTTGAATTGGTTCGCTTTTACACTCAAGGATATTCTACCTTGAATAAGTTTATCTCTTTCGGCTGTAACTTCTTCAAGTTGACTCCTCAGCGTATGAATAACTCGTCCTTGTTCTTCACATAATTTTTGACAAGCATTATATTGTTGCGAATAGGTCGCCACTTTGTTTAATAGAGAACGCTTTTCTTGAGAAAGAGTTCCGTTCTCATCTGATAAAGTTTCCATTTCCAAATTAGCTTTATTCAAAGAATAAGAGAGGCGAGATATATCGTTACTTAATGAGTCTTGACTCTGAGCTAACGTGATGTTTTCTTTAGACAAATTACTTATTTGGTCGACAAAGATATGAATGAAGATTATTTAAGAAGTTATATTGCTCCATCCAGGCGTCTCTCTCAACACGAACTTCGTCACCAATGGATTCCAATTGATATATCTCCATTATTCGTTTCTGGTTTTGGGCTTGAAGAGCAGACAAGGGTTTGAGAAAAAAAAAAAAAAAAAAAAAAAAAATGGGGTGGCGAGAGTATACCTTTTAACTCCTCATTCTTCCTGCGAAGATTATCACGGTCTAGCGAGAGGTTGTGAAATTTTTGATTTTCAAGGTGGAAACTGTTACATTTCTCAGTCATAGCTTGGAGATCATTCCTCAATCTAGTGATTTCTTGAACCAAAGATGCTTGCGAAATCCTATCAGGACCAAGATGTTTACTTAGAATCTCGCAAACATCAGACTTGACAGGGTCGACGGAAGTTTTCTTGACATCATTCACAAGATATGAAAGGACTTTGAGAGCCACTTCTATCCCTTCTAAGTTTTCTTTGGTAAGAGGGATTTGCTCGGATGAAGAAGTAATAATAGCAGTAGAAGGAGGAGACGGGGCATCTTTCATCAAGGCAGCGTCACGGGGAAAGGAAGTCTCGGGAAGGATGATGACTGGAGAAATGTTAGAGGCATGAATAGTAGGATTATTATGAGGAGCTTGATCTGCGAAGAGTTCAGGTATAGGAATGCTGTCATTAATAATGTTCTCGCGAGAATCAGCCAAGAAATCATCTTGCGATGATCTTGCAACCGGAGAAGAAGGTGTAAAGGAGGGAAAGGAAACACTGGGAGTAACAGGCTTGGGTTGGCGAGGTCTTTTAGGAGTTTTGTCAATACTTCCATCATCCTGCGAATAACAAGTTAAATAAGAAACAGAGGCAACAATATATTGTTAATAAAAAACAAATGTTTCTTAAATACCTTGTCACTCGCGGGCTTTCTCTTTGAAGCCATAGATTTTACTCGCGAAGAGGGCTTTGATTGCGCAAGGGATTCTTGTTGCGAAGTAGATTTCGACGGCGAGCCCAAAGAAAGAAGAGGGTCCTTCACGGTAAATTTAGTTCTGGGCTGGTTCTTGCTAAATAACAATGGCAGAAAGGAAACTACAAAATTAATCATACCAGAGTGATTTCAACAAAGAAAGATAATCTCAAAATTAATCAACCACAAAATCAGTCAGATATGGCAAGATTAACAAACCTAGACGCCATGAGAACGACAACTGATAAAAATGGTAAAGAAGATGGTGAGAGAAAATAGCAGGCCGACACTTGCAGAATGATGAAGAAGAAGAACACTTGCAGAATGATGAAGAAGAAGAACACTTGATGAAGAAGATGAAAAAGAAAAGGAAAATTCTTCACAGGGGACACTCCTATAAATAGACGAGAAAAAATATTACGACCGGATAACATTAAATGCACCGGTAAAAGGGGTAAATATAGACACGTGTAAACGGTCACTACTAAATCCAAGAAAACCAGGCAAAAGGAATTTCAGTAGGATCCAAATATCGCACAACATATTTCCTAACAAACGAGAAGAGCTTGCGAGATTGATTACTTTCCGTAACTCATGAGGCAAGAAATGACACTTCATATATATATTACAAAGAAGCTCCAGAACTTCGCCAAAAGAATAGAGGCAAGTACGTACTTTTCAAGAAAAGTATTCTTTCGCTCGTTCCTTCACCAATTAAAACCAAGGACTATTACAACAATGAATTTTTCCTTCAAATCGCTCTTCAAGCAATATTCAAGGAAAAAGAGGCAAGATGTAGGATCATAATATCGCAACGGACAAGGTTCGCGGGATAAATAAACGACGGTGTCGCGAGGGAGTCGCAGGAGCTAAAATAAACGACGCGATGAATAACGACAAACAAAACAATTGGAAGACATGAAACCCGGCGAGGGTTAAGAAGTGTCGCGAGAATGAATATTCGTGCACTTGCGACACTTCGCGAGACATTCCCGAAAATAAAGGATAGCTTAGCTGTCATCCACTATGTATTACCCTATATAAAGGACTAAATGAGTCTGTTGAAAGGGAGAGATCTTTTTGAATTGTGAAGCAAGTCATTAGGAGAGAGAAAGTTTAAAGAGCGCCTTAATTTCTAAGTGTAATTCTATTGTACTGTGTAAACATTTCATGGAATCAATTAATAAATATTCTTGATCACACATCTTTCAATGGATTAGTCAAGCAAAATTGAGTAAGGGGTGTAGTGTGGGATTTCCTGCAACTACAGTTTCATCGGCATGAGCTCACATTTCCAGACAACTGCAAATTGGTTCTTCATCTTCTAGCATTTGTATACCTCCTTATGTTGTGTGAATTGGATGGTTTGGGTAGTTAGTCCAATGTTTTCTTTAAGGTTTGAATACTGAGAACTAATACAAAGGGATAAGAAGGCTTCCTGATTTGGTATCTCTTTTTCATCATCAACACACGTCAATTTACAACTTAACAAATACATCCGATGCTTTTGTTGAATTTTTGTAGGTGCTTTTGTTGTTGATTTTTTTGTAGGCGGATTGTGTCGACTGTTAACTCTTTTTTGTCAGGTTAAAGGATAATCATTCATTTTTATTTTAAAGAGCAAACGTATTTGTTTCTTTAATCAAACTATGCTCATTATATTCAAAATATTTGTAGTGACTGACTCCGTCGCTTGAAAAATGGTTCTTGAGCTAGGTTTGATTCATACTGCGTCTGTTAGAGCTTGAGGTTTTTTTTTTTTTTTTTTTTTTTTCTTCTTTCAGTTTTTCAAGTACTATGCTAATCTCCTTTACCATTGTTGTCTTATCTAACGTGATAGGGTGTGTGTATGAATGAACTAATTCTTATGTTATATATATGTTGGTGTGTCTTGCAACATGGAATGGTTTAGCCAATGGTTCGTCTGGAACATATATTGCGATCTCAGGAACCAGATATTGTTGAAATGGTTCAACCAAGAAGATGTATGACCAGCTTACTCGCAATAAACATGTACTGTTAAATTTTTATAATTAGTTAGTTTGTTGATTTGTGATTACTACACTGAACCAGATATGGCGGAATGTGATTAATTTACGCTGAAAGTCAATTTCCAGTAAAAAAAAAAAATTCTACATGAACAGGTGCTGGTCATAGTTCTTTGACGGATTCTACTTGAGATTAGGAGTTTTCGATGAGAATGAAAATTTAATGTACATTGGCATTTTAAATGCAACTTATGGACCATCAAAAAAACAACTTATGCACCATCAAAAAAATAATATTAAATGTCATCAAGAAGAATGATTTATCGAATGAATATACCAAAATACTTTTGCGTCAACACTTTCCTGACAATTCGAGATCTATATAGACCATACTCTCCGAGCACTAACCTATCGACATGAGAATGGTTAGTAGAATTTTACGTTGTTGGTTTCAATTTTGTTTCCGTTGGGATACTTAGGGTTTTCCGTTTATTCTTTAGGTATATTAAATTTGTTTGATTTTTTAGGTATTCTTTTGATAGATTTTTTAGAAGTCACGGATTCATTAGTTCTAAGTTCTAACTTCCATCATTGTTAGTTTGTTACTGTTTTACTTTAATCAAAAGTGACCAACAAATATCTCTTGGATGATCATAGTCACATAAATGACCAAAAACACCTGGATGTCGATAAGCTACAAAGAGAAAAAGATTCTTTATAGACGAAAATGGTTTGATCATAGTGTAATCACCCTTCCTCCCTTCACATCATCCTTTAGGACCTTTGACTGTCTAAATGCATTGATATAAGGTTCTGCGTCACTCTCTTATGTTTCAAAATATTGTAACTGATTATTTTTGGATGGGTCTACCAGTTTTTAATTTGTTTTCGCTTGGGCACATTTGTAGAAGAAATTTGAAACTACAAAATATATGAGTCTCAAAGCACCAAAAGAAATTAAAAAAAAAAATCCGTTTCATGTGAGAATAGTAAAATATGTTGGTTATATAGTTGGAAGCTTTTACTTAAATTACCCAAAAAGTAAAAAACAAGTGGGGAGGCCATGCGCACAATCACTCTTCTCATCATCAGTCGTTTGGCTGCTCCTCATGCAATGGAACAAGAGGACATGAGTCATGAGTACAATATAGCATTCATGCCAGCATCCCTATTGCAATAAATGGTCTGGCTGTATCCCAGCACCATTTCCAAATACACATATCATGTATTCCAAAAACGGAAACATGTATCACTTTTTTTTTTTTTTGCTAAATCTTCCAAACTAATACAGTAAAATTTAGTAAATTTTTTTACTAAATCAAGCTGTTTTTATTCCCATACGAAAGCTGCCATAAATTTTAATTATAGTTGTTCAATTTTAAGATATTTCATGCAAATAGACGACACACTTATTAGAACACCGCTGTCACGGTGGGGAGGGCCAACCGAAGAAAAACGAAACACCACTGATTGCATAGCGCGTTATGTTTTATTTTATTTTATTCGGAATGTTATTTTTGAGGCATATACATCGTTTTAGCGGTTTCATAATCACATTAGTGGATGCATGAACCAAAATACGACTGTATAAATTGTTATGCATCCTTTGTGGTGGCTCCATAATTCGTTAAGCATTTTTTTTTTTTGAATAATATTTTTTAGCATATACTACTTTCGTTTCAAAAAAAGATCACTTTTTTCTGAAACGGAATATGAAAGTATCAATTTTCCTGAAACGGAAAATTAGTCGATGCATAAACCAAAATATGGCTGCATAATATGTTATACATCCTTTGTAGTGGTTTACATAATGCCATGCATTCAATTTTCGAGAATTGTGCCTGAAGTGAAAGTATCACTTTTCTTGAAACGGAGTGAGTACATCGTTTTATTAGCTGCAACGGAAAATTAGTTGATGCATAAACCAAAATTTGGCTACATAAAGTATTATGTATCCTTTGTAGTGGTTTGCATAATGGATATACATTTAATTTTCTAAAATTGTGTCTAAAATGACAAACAACTCCGAATTTTTTGTAAAAACTCTAAACTTGATATTGTTGTTTGTACTCATTGAGTAGATTTTTTTAAAACCTTTCCAACAAGATAAATTTTGTAAAATTCCAAGGCACAGATTTTTAGATATGTTATATTAAAGTTTGGTTGCCAATTATACCCCTAAAGAAATAGGATACATAAGGAGTTTTAGTAATTGGACTAAAAGGGAGGGATATTTTAGTATTATCAAGTGCACACTACCAAAATCTTTTTATCAAATTGAAATTTTTTGTGAGGTTTCATTTTACAAAAAAGTGGCCATAAAAGGGATTCCCTCCCATCGGGCCCTCCGATCGGTCGACCCAATGATAGGTGTAATATCTTTGTTGTCCGTAAATACAAATTAGGGTTGTTCAATTTTAGTCCAAATTTGACACCTGATTGGATGTATTTAAGCCTGAAAATATCAAGCTATTTTTTAAATAGTTTGGGTTTGGGCATTAATTATTTCGAACATGATGACATATGTAACATGAAAATTGTACGCAAGGATAATCGGTCATACAGTGTTAGATGCAATAATGCAAAGCCTAGGTGTCATCAACAAAGCCATTTTACTTATGAAAAAAAAAATGCTTAGCATAAGAAAAGAATTGAGGTGCAAACGATTAAGTTTAGTGTTGCATTTGGGTATAAAATTCATCTCAGAGTAATGGATCACATTTCTGATGCGATTTTTATTCTTATGGAAGAAGAATTCATGGGCTGTAGCATGGAGGAGCTCTGTAAAAAGGTATTGAAAATCAATTATCCGAATAACTACTACCTTCATCGATTAAGTATCATGTTTACCAAAGAAATGATACATTTGCATAATAATGTCAAGGGGAACAATCTCGAAGATGCTTAAGCACTGTTTGATGCAATATAAAAACCGGATGACAAGACGTATTTTTGATGCACGCTTTGGCATTGTTTGACAAGATATTTTTTTGATGTGCTGTTTTTATGATTTAACATGGATCAAATAGGTTCATGGTCAATGGCGGAGGCAGAAAAAAAAACTATGAATGGAGGCTAAAAAAATTTATACAAATTTGGGGGACTAAATGCTAATATTTTGTCGATTAAGCATTAAAAAAAGGGAAAAAGAATGATATTTGTATAGTTTTGAAGATCTTTAGGGGTTATGGCCAGGGTTAGTCGACCCCTGTTTCCGCCAATATTCATGGTTTCGAAGGTCAATAATTATAATACTCTTTACAAAGATAAAGAGGAAATGGAATACTTTGACGACGATCTTTCTTTACCAGAAAAGAGAAGAATGATTTATGGACATGACAAAGAGGATGTGGAAAAATGTTAACAAGAAGTTTTTTTTAATTGCGTTGTCTTCCTCACAACGACGGAAGCAGTATTGAGAACCTAGATGGGCTAAAATGCTATCCTTGGCTAAATATCAAATCTCAAAGAGGGGTAAAAAAAATTGCCCAAAAAATTGCCTTTGAAAAATTGAATTTTGGGATGTATTTAGATTCTCAGTTCCGTCACAGCTCCCTCATGTATTTGTTTTAACTCTTTTTGGTTCATTTTCTTACATACCAACTCAGATATTAATAACTGATTTGTTAATCATTTTTATAATAGTTTTAAAACAAGTGTCCAATATTTCCATGAGCAAGACAAAGACCCGTGCTAGTTTTAACAATTTGAATCTTTCTAATAAAACAAGGGACAAATGTGATTTAAGGCAAATATGTTGAGAAATTTTAATGACTTGGAGTTTTATTAATAAATGCTTTGTGGAAGATGAGATAGCCAGAGACAAAGCACATGAGATGAGGTTGAGGCTGAGATGTGAGAGTTAGGTCACATTAAGGCTTCTTACCTTCCTCTCATCGGCATCTTGTGATTCAAAATTTAATACATTTAGTCGATCAAAGGACCATAGCATTAACTACAACAGCCTGTAGTCATTTAAGAGAGAGACCCTTGGTATTAATAATCCCTTCAAAATTCATTAACAAAAACCACTTTATTAGATCGCAAATATGTAATCTAATCATTAAATCCTCATTTTTCCCATTCATTTTAGTAAATCTAATCAATTAAATCAAGTTTTAAAAGAAGCATTTTTGAAATGAGTAAAAACCCATTCATTTATTTTTTTATCCATGTCTCTTTCAAAATAGCGTTTATGGAATATGAGAAATTACTTTAAAGAGTTCTCTAAATCTAGTGTCATTTTTTCAATGAGAGATTAGCTCGGAGTCTTGGTTCAATGAAGATATCTTGGTTGTTACCTTCAATGCATTAAGAGCAAAACTATAATGATTTTTACTAAAACTCACAAAATGAAGCTACAAAGCAAATATATGACGATGCCTAAAGGAAAAGTATTGATAAACTAAGAAGAGATTTTGAAATGGGAGTAAAAAACGGTATTTGTAAACCCACTTGGAAGTTCTACCGTTTAGAATTACATATATTTCTTGAATAGAATCTTATGGATTCTACTAGATTAGTTTCACGGGCTAAGTATGTGAAAGAACATCCTATTTGGTCATGTGGCTCTCCAAAACAAGCCTCTTGGTCTTTGGCGAGTATTTTGCGAGGAAGGGATATCCTTAAGACTAGTCTTAAATGGTCGATTGGGGACCAACATTAATGTTTGGGAGGACAATTGGGTTTGCAATGTGCCTCTTAGTTCAATTGTAGATCGATTCCACCACCTTAAGCATATGAAGGTGTGTGAGCTAAAAACGCATCAATGGGATCTATCTAGTATCCAACACTTGGTTCCATCTTCTATTTTGGAGCAAATTCAAGCTATCTCGTGTTAATGTTTTTATCCAAAACAAGACAAGTTAGTCCGGTCCCAAGATAGTAGTGGTCAAGCTACCGTTTAAATGGTCTCCTACTGGAGATAAAGTCAACTGGATTGGGTGATTTCCAATGCACATATATATCCTTTGAGCAACTCGAGTTTTGCAAATTGCATTTTCCCCTTTATATTATGGGAAATCTGGATTGCTCGTAATTCTGTTGTTTTCCAACATACTAATCCTCATGTTATTAATGTTGTTAACCTAGCTCTTTCCAAGGCTTCCTTTACGTAGAATTTCAAATGTGTGTGTCTCCTAAGTGCGGTCTTGTTTCGAGTTAGAGACATGATCTCCGTCGATGGCAATGTCCACCTCGTTGGTTATGTGAAACTAAATACCGATTCTAATCACCTTGGTCCATTGGAGGCGTTCTCCGAGATATTTTCCCAATATATCATCAACTTTGTGTAAAGGTTCTACTCACTGATTTTGATAATATTTTGAAAGATATTATCTATTTATTTTTTATCCAATGTTGTAATGAACAATGGTTGTCTGTACCTCATCAATGTTTTGTCAGAGGATATTAGGGAAGGGCTTTTCCCCGGTTTGTAAAGCCCACTTAGTTGGTTTAATAAATTTTGCTTACCAAAAAAAAAAAAAAGAAATTTTGACACGAAGTCTCTTTCGAGTCTTTGACCCCATGAGTCCATGACAGCGATTGGAAGTTTAAACAAACCAGACCTCATCATGCTTAGACTTGACAACACAAAACAAAATTATCGTTCAAAATCAAAACCCCCTTTTTCGCTTTCATGGAAAATGAGAATATACTGAAAATTTTGTGGAGGAATTCCCTGTCTTAGAAACTAAGCTTAAGAACATCCCTGAACAAAAAACAGAAAAATTCACAGGAATACTGATCAAACAGGCCTTTGGGAGTGAAGTGTAACTAAAAATCTCAAGATAATTTTAAAAGAGAATAGAACTGCAATTTTACAGGAACAGGGAGAGAGAGATTGAAACCCCAGAAATAATTTGAAACATGGAAGCTTAATTTGTATATTGAGTTATCAATCTCTCCCTCTCTTTGCTTGCAAATTCTTCTACTATTGTATTGAATCCTTTTCAAAACACAGGAATCTAACGACTAACTGATTCTAAGCACAAACACCAAATGTTTAGACGTTAGGAGATGAGTGAACCACCTTATTTTGTCTTCCACCACCGCCAAGCCAAAGCAACGTCCTTCTGGCAAAAGATGGCAAATTCGACTGCGAATCCAAACTATTCCGGCTTCCGACTTCCTCATCATCCAATTCACTGACACAGTGATCCCATCTTCCCATGTCGATCTCTGAACTAGTCCTGCTGCTAGTATTGTTGTTGTTAGTATTATTATGTTGCTTCATCTTTAACTCATCAGCAACATTTGGACGACCCAACGCAAACCTAAACGAAGAGGCCCTTCTCGAAGAATCGCCAATCGATGATGGCTTTTCTTTCTTTGTTCTAAGCCATATTTTTGAGATTGAAAAGCTTTCATTCTTGCTCCTTTGCACTGAATTTTCCTTGCATATCTTTTTATTGTTGACACCATGAATTTCAGTGTTCTTCAATGGTTCAAATCCTTTAAATCCTTCTCTACATGAATTACCATCACATTCTGACATGGTAGACCTATAACCTGGCTTCATTTGCTTCTTACTGGTGTCTTTTCTTGCAAGAGGTCTGATAGAAACCTGCAGAGCTGAAGTTTCATCCATCACATACTCGAAAGACCCCATCGAGAAACACCTCCTAGAATCAATCTTACTGTTATTAGTATTACTCGTACTACCTTCTCCTCCTCCTACAACAACATCCACATTCCTAAACTTCCCAAGCTTAACAGAAACAACTTTTTCATCCAGCCGAACCGACCCAACGACGGGAGCCACATCGTCTTTCACGAGTATCTCACTGAATTTCTTGGAAATATTATTACAAGAAGCCCCTGATTCGTTTTCTCTATGAATACCCAAGTTGGAACTTGTTATTCCTTCAACAGAAGTAGTAATAGCAGTTGCATCTCTATGATCTGTTGACATTTCTCTGGAACTCTCACTACCAGATTCAAGAACATAAACAAGTGGAGAACAATTATCGCTCAGAGAGAAATCAGGAAGTAAACTGCCTCTACATAGTGGACAAGTAGAGTGAGACAAAAGCCATGTATCAATGCATTCAAGATGAAAAGCATGACTACATTTTGGTAGTAATCTAAGTTTATCATCATCTTCGAATTCACATAAACAAACAGCACAATCAAATGGATACTTCTTGATACCCATTATAGCATTATAAAAGAAAACAGGAAGTGTATCTATATAAGATTGATCCACACCAGCATCATGTAGATGAAACAGTTGCTGTAGTTGTCCTTGTAAAGCTGTTACATTGTCTGAATCTTCAGGGTCTCTAATGGTGGGTCTGAAGAGAAATCTAACTAGAAGATGAAGTAAACCAGATATAAAAAAGATAACTGCAAGAATGATGATTATAAGTAAAATACTTGGACTAATTTTGTTTCCTACATCAAAACTATTATTAGTAACAAGAACTGGCGGTGGTGGGCTTGAAGATGTAGTAGTTGATTCAGAAAGAAGAAGAAATGGTTGTTGAGATGGAGAAAGGACATGCCTTTGAGAAAAAACCCACTTCATTTTTGTAATCAGAAAGCTTAAAAAAAAAAAACTCACCAAGATTGAAGCTTTAGATCTGATGATTCAATGAAAAAACCAACCATTTGTTTCTAAAGAAGAAAAACCAAAACCAAACAAAAAAGAGGAGAGCATTTTTCTTTTTTTTCTTTTATATATCATGTGAGAGCAACACTTTGTTTGCAGGCTTTTTGATTGAGACTCTTTGAGATTTTACTGCAAAAGGAGTCCTGTTAAGTCAAATGTGATGAAGTTTGAAGAAGAGACAGACAATAATTAAAGGAAATGGTGAAAATTTTGAATCAAATCAAGGATTTGTTTTTGGTAGAGAAATTAATGGAATGCCAGCCAGAGGGGTTAGACAGAGAGTCTATAGTTGGTAATAAAATCAGACTAGATTGTGAACTGTATACCTGTATAGTTAATGTAAAAACAACTTCCATCTATGAGTAAAAACCTTACATGAAAATGTAATTTCTAAAAAAATATCAAGAAAAATCAGAAGTAATCAGAAACATAAATTCAAATCTGAAACCAGAAAAATAAAGAACCCATTCTTGTTTGACCTTAAAGAAACAAGTTTGCATCAAATCCAATGCTCATTTAATTCTCTCTTTTTTAAAAAGATTTTTATAAAATAGATCAAAATTTGTTAAAATACTTTTTTTTGTTTGATAAATCACCTTAAACTCGTCATTTTTTTTGTTTCTCTCTAATGCACTTCTTCTTCTATTCGAGAATTCTTTTGTTTGGATTTTTTTGAGTTGTTAGTATTTTCTATACGTTTTTTTCCATCTCTCTGGTATCCAGACAGTACAGCGAGCACTGCATATTATGATGAGTAATGAATCTGATGATGGTCAAAGTAGATAAGATAAAAAGTTGTGGGGTTTGAGAAGAAGGTTCTTCTTCTTCTTTCACTAGTATTTACACACCTATGCACACAGTGGGACTATCTATGCCCCCTTAAATGAATTATCTATTTTGTGGAAAAATAATTCTTTACAAAATTGATAATGAGACCTGTACTTTTGGCATAGTTTGGCATGGCTCATGAAAACTCTCTCTCCTCTTTTTACTACTCTCCTCATGCGATTTCCGGCGAAAAACTTCTCCTTCTTCCGCGAACTCTTACTGCTCAGATCTGCTCCTCTTGGGTAGATCTGAGCAGTACCCCTTTTCCCCTTCCATTGTTGTTAGATTTTCTTTATTTTAGTTAGGATTTAAATGTTTTTTAGATTTAGTTTTGGGTTTCACCCATACTTGCCGGCGGCAAGCTATCTATGTCTTCATGGCGGATGTCTTTGTGCTCTTAGGGCATCCTATATTGACTTCAATGGTCGTTTTATGTTGGGTTTACAAGGTTTCAAGTACATCTCCGACGATCTCCGGCGACCGGAAACTTCATCGGAAAAATCAAGAACAAAAGCAAATCACTCCTATGAGGTATCTCTTTCTCAAGAAGAAGAAAACTATCAAAAATGGCGGATTCCGAAAACCATTTCTCCACCGATTCAATCGGTTCTCTATTCATACTTGTTTTTAGTCTTTTGCCAATTTTCTTTCTCTTCTCTTGTTAGAATAGTTGGTGTTGTACTAGAATTGTATGGTATTTCATTATGTTTCTTAAATCTTGATGTATTGAAACCCTTTGTAACCTAACTTTACTATCAATGAAGTTTGAATTTATCAAAAAAAACAAAACAAAAAAAAAAACATGGCTCATGGATGCTAAAGAGGGGTGCTAATGTGCTCGAGGATGTACTAATCCAAAGATGATAAATTTTTGTCACGTATAAAGTTGGGTACATTCCCGAATAAATTGGTATCCCCTATTAGGTCGGTTCCTATGGAGGAGGCAAAGCCTCAAGTTTACCACTTTTGCACCCACTATGAGAATGACAAAGTGGCAAACATACCTGATAAAGTGACAAATTTGTCACTTTGCCAGGCCAGGTCAAGTCTCGACCGCTCAGTGTAATCTATACCGGGCGGTCAAGAGTTAACCGCCAGCGGTTTACACGCGGTCGCCCACTGCATCTTATCTAACAGTCATCAATTCATCACCCTATAAATATAATATCCAATTTCATTTCAACTCACACCAGTTCTTCATTCTTTCATTCCACGAATCCAATATGTCAGTTCGAGGTCGCAGATTTAACTTAGTTAATGTGCAGGAATTATGTTATTCTTACACAAGATATGGTCAATGGTGCACAATAACGAGAACTTACTGTATGGAAAAACATATTTCAGAGATTTCAAGAAGAAACATTGAACCTCAATAATCGAGATGCAAATTCTTTGTGTCATCATCGCTTCCAAGTAATCAGCAAGGATGTGATCTTGTTTGTTGCTGCGCTTATTGAAGGCAATCGAAACCGAGTAGGTCAAAACGAATTTGATGTGGAGCAAATGTGTCGGTTGAATGGCGCAACAGAGTGAGAAAATATTTTCAATTTGATATTTGTTATCATGTCTTGAGAGTGTTCCCCAAATATGATGCATTTAATCAAGATTTAAAGTTAGTATTGAATCTTAATTAAGTTAAGTTTAATTTTAAGATATTATTAAGATACAAACTAGTGTATCTTTCATTAAGTTTGATAATCTAATTTTCGAATTTTAATTTACATTAGTGCCTCCTTTTGTCCTTCATAAATCCAGATAATAATATACTCCCTCCGTTTCTGGAAAAGAGATACTTTCACGTTTTCATTTTGGCCTATTTTTAGACTAAAATGAAAACGTGAAAGTATCTCTTTTCCAAAAACAGAGGGAGTATAAACTAGACATTTATAACTTATAATAAAGACTTTAAAAATAAAAATTAGGGACAATGTTCTTCATGCTGTTTATCTTCTTCATTTCGCAAAACTTCCAATCAATGCGTTCACGAATGGAGTACAAAAAAACAAATTAAATTGATTGTCGTGGGCCACATCATTCGTTCAATTAGTAACATCTAAAGACTTACAAAGATGCAATAAATTTTAATATTTCAAACATTAATATTTTTGATAAAAATTCCAACATGAATGTTGCTTTGTTTTTTTAAGCGTTTAAATAACTGTTTAGTTAGTAATGATGCTGGTAGTGGTCTAGGCAGTTTTATTTTTCATAGGTTAGGAGTTGCTATTCAGAAAGGTGTTGGTGCCCAGCTTGTCGCTCGGTTACCAACTAAGGCTGTGTATGAGTCCTAATTTGGGCAAATTAATATTATATTAAAAATTAAGAAAATAAATTGAAAAAACATGAATGTTGGAATAATAATAATATTTTTCTTTTCTTCTCAAACCAGTGTAAAGTTTTTTTGCAGGCCTAACCTTTACATATATTTTTTTATTCTTTTTTTATCAGTATTTGGTAGTATCCAAACGAACCGTTATGACGCTGATACGGCCAATATCGACCATCATGAAACTTGTCCAAATACATGATTCTTGTCTATATCTTATAGTGAATGAAAAGGTGAGTTCATTTAAGTCATTCCGACATTCGATGAAGAAGTTATGAGCAAAATAATCGAAGAAAATGTCAGGTTTACAATCGAATGATAGTGCATTTATATCAACCGATTCTTGCAAAAAATAAATAAAAAAATAATAAAATAAAAAATACTGTTGAATTTGAGGTTTTTTATGATCGGCACATTGGGGAACCTTATCTACCGATTATGGACGTATATTTATGCGAAAAACTATTTTTTTTATCAAGTGACACGTGTAAAGGATTGTACCCGACGACAGTGATCAATCGTCCATAAAAATGAAGAACATATGTCGACTCGGTTGATGTTCTTCATGGATCAAGAACATCGACAGTAATCGGCCATAAAATTAAAGAATATACGTTGATTCTTGGCAGATGTTCTTCATGGACAATAAACATCAAGAATAGTCTGTCATTGTGTAAGAGCCTTATCGATTGTTGTTGAACCCCAAAATTTGAAAATTTTCAAATTAAAAAAAAAAACTGAGTTGGAAAAGAAAAATAATTAATTTCTAATCGGCTGTGAGATAAATAGAAATAAACCGGAAGTATTAGAAGATCCACACTCATCGTCAAAAAACCCAAATATGAAAGAAATTTAAAAATTGGAAGCGCGGTGTGAAGATGTAAAACAGGTAAAAGTAAAGAAAAAGAAAAAAAAAAAAAAAAAGCTGAAAAGGTATCCAAATCTAGCGACCAAATATGGCTTTGCTAAATATAACCGCCCGGAAATTATAAGTTTGCATGAATGTCACATAGTTTTAAACTATGTTTGCGTACATGTGACAATATAGTCTTAAGCCTAAAGCTGAGATGTTAATATAATCACCTTCCTTGGAGACGAATGCTTGTATCTGTTTGTTTCATGAATTCTTATTGTTTCATGAAAAACATAGTTATTAAAGACGTTTCATTTATGACGTTCATATGTGTTGGTTTCATTTTATACTTTTATATAAAGTGCGTTCTTTTGGAGCGAATTATGGAGAAGAAGATAAAGAGAGAGAGAAGGAGAAGGATTTCTTATTGATACGAGTAACCGTATTACATAGCTATAGTATCCTTTATATACAATAGGAATAGAACCCTAGCTATTATATTGGGCTGCACATCCGTGGGCTAAAGCCCTACAACACTCCCCCTTGTGCGGTCCTATAAAACTCCATATGCAGTACTTCACATACAATTCTTCGGATGTAGGTCTTCAAATGTAGTTCTCTCCTTGATGACTTCTGCCGAAATAAATTGCCTTACTAAAACTCTGACAAGGAAAAACCCAGTGGGATAAAACCTTGGTACAACTCTTCACATGTGGTACTTCACATGTTGTCTCTTACTTTACATGTAGTTCATCACATGCAATACGATCTTTACAGATCGATGAGTCTAAGTTAATTGCCTCGTTAAAACTTCGTCAGGGAAACCCAGTGTGACAAAACCTGAACTAAAGAAAAAGAGTACAGTATTAAGCAATTTAGAACATAGTTGGACTCGAATATGTTACCTCATTAAAACCTTAACAAGGAAAACCTAGTGGGATAAAACCTTGATGAAGGGAAAAGAGTACAACGTGACAGATGCAAGTAAAGGTGATCTGTTGCAGATGATCACTTTGTTCCGTTGAATTTGACTAGTTTCTTCACAACTCCTAAGGCAGAAAATCCTTGTGGGAAAAGACAATAGCTTAGTTGGGAAATTACTTCTCGGTGTTTGTTGTTGTCTCATTAAAAACCTTGCCGAGCAACAAAATCCTGTGGGAAAAAGTAACCTCGGTGAAGGAAAAGAGTTCAACACACCATTAGATGCT
The DNA here is from genome assembly GCA_023531295.1 of Papaver armeniacum. Classification (NCBI taxonomy): domain Eukaryota; kingdom Viridiplantae; phylum Streptophyta; class Magnoliopsida; order Ranunculales; family Papaveraceae; genus Papaver; species Papaver armeniacum. The sequence goes on along the minus strand of JAJJWW010002060.1, from coordinate 1,640 downwards.
CCCTTTGATGTCAGATAATTTTCATTAGTCTAATGCAGTCAAAAGGAGTTTATCACACTTTACTTTGGTGACTTGGATGTTTATAAAACCATGTTGTTGATTCTGGAAGTTACGTTGCTTAACGGACTATCGTGTTTCATTTTTTTGATTCAGATATTTTAATAATATCAACGCGATCTTTATGTCTTCAACGTTCAACATACTTGATGCTTTTAATATTGTCTCGCTAAAAACCTTGTCGAGTAACAAAACCCTTTGGGAAAAACTATTCTCGATCGAAGGGAAAAAGAGTACAACACAGCTTCAATTTCGAAGTAAATTATGTCGACATCATATCCTTGGATCCTCCCCCTGATGTCGACATCTCCCCCTGATTTCTTTTAGAGTTGTTCCAGACTGTTACTTTAGTCATGTACTTTTCTAAATTGAATATCGGTAATGACCTAGAAAATAGTCTACCGTATCTCCTCCTGATTACTTTCGTTTGAGAAGAGATTATTGTTCCTTCATAATAATCAACAACTTTTGGATTGCACTTTCATTAGCATTCCTTTTTATGTCTTTGCAGGGATAAAATAAATTTATGTCAATGGTTACTTTTAAGTACATGATTGCATTCACTATACCATTCCAATGACATTGCGTTGGCGCGGAGCTATATCTAGCTAACAAGTTCCCTGAGGATGTAAAATTTAATCGAGTACATTATTATGCTAAGTACAACAATGCGTCTATTGTACTTAGATATGGGAATTTCATCTCCCAACACATCCTCGTCATATTCCTTTGGACGAAATGGTTACTTAATTACATTTGAACCTCGACTAATCATGGGAGTGCTATCAGGATGCATGTCTTTGTTAAATTGTCTGACAACTTTAGACATATGAAAACTGGTGGAATAATATACCACAAGCTCAGTATTCAATCGAGTTTTCCCTAGATTTTTCATCTCAAATTCGGATTTTAAATAGCTTTTAAGGTCTCTTATTACATCAAGAGTACACATCATGTCTGTAACATCAACATAAATAACTACAATTCCAAATCTGGAACTTTCCTATGAACATGCAAGGAAAAATAACTTACTTGTCTATCCCCTCCAAATCAAATAGCCACTTAGACGGGTATACCACATCCGCCTGATTGCTTGAATCTATAAGTGAGCATTCTATATAACTATAAACGACTCTATGGTTTAGAGTCATTTGATTTGGGAAACAAAAGTCTATCAAGTACTTTTGTAAATATCTTCTATCTCTTGATTCTTTTAGAGATACGTAACAACCACATACATATGCTGCATTTCAAGTCCTTTTGAAATTACCAAGCTAACTAAGTAGCGGAACTCTATAACGTTCATTACAAGAGAACAATTCCAGGGCTTTGTGAGAAACCTCGCGACACAAGGAGAGTCTTTTTACTGTCAGACTACTTTCTTCTTATTATGCTTTATGAAAAATTAATTATGTATGTCCAATAGGCTTTACACTTGGTTGGTTAGCACTACCACGCCAAATACCCGTATATTTGCCAAAGAACTAAGTTCTACCTGGATTGTGTAAGCCAAATATGCTATTTATTTGAAATTAATCAAAATAAAGCATGGTTCGATCCCATTGTGCTCTACTTCTGGAGCA
>JAJJWW010002059.1:0-40311 GCA_023531295.1 Papaver armeniacum | reverse complement strand
GCGAGTTATAACCCCGAGGTGTCCATTATCCATATACAAAAGCTCAATAAAACAAATTGTTCTAAAAACCCCATTTAACATAAACTATCTATATTAGCCTTCTAATTTAAATCACCCCAATAAAAACAAAAATAACCCCACCTTTAATTTTAAATCACCCCAACAAAATAAAAATCAACCCTACCATTAATTTTTATTATATTATCACCACCACAAAATAACACCCAGTAATGGAACCACCAGCATGCGCCACCAGCGACCACCAGCCAACCACCACCGAGCGCCATGAGCAGCCATCCAGACAATACATCGCCACCACCACCATCCCCGAAAACCACCACCGCGACACCGCCAACCACCACCACGAGACCACCACTGTCGCCAACCACCACCCAGCTGACAACACCATCATTATCGTACCACCACCACCTGCCGTAGGAAAAAAATGATGAAACCAAACGGAAAAATGATGAAACCAAACGAGAAAAATGATGAAACCAAACGAAAAAATGATGAAACCAAAATTGGTTTCACCAAAATAGATGAAACCTAATTAGGTTTCATCATTTTCACATATTGTTATTTCACCAACTTGACTTCAATGATGAAAACAAAAATTGGTTTCACCAAAAAATGATGAAACCAAACGAGAAAAAAATGATGAAAAAATGATGAAATCAAAATCAACACACACAATTGCTCTAAAGCTTCATTTACGCATTTGTTTGAGCGAGGCACCAACAATAGCTAGCTCATACTGACTCCTTGAACCTTCTTAGCTTCACCATCATTTATAATTCTTCATTCGATTCGATTTCACCAACAAAGCCTTCTTTATTTTGAATCTCCACCTTCTCTGTATCATCAAATTGAGAAACCCTAACTTCACCATCTCAACTTCAAGTTCTGGTCATTACCCATCTTCAATTCAACAATCAACACCTTGAATTTCATCTATGAGCTCATTTGAACTCAATTGCACTTGTTAAACGATCTGTTCATTATCACACATAACCTATCAACATCTTCCCTGTACCAACAAACAACATTTATGTACCTCAATCGACATCAACAACTGATCTCAGCAAACCCATTCTTTTACAGACCTTGAATCTCAACATAAACCCATTCTGGTCATTAGAAAGAGAAGAAGGTTATGATGGTGTTAATGGAGGAGACGGAGGTGATAATGGTGTTTATGGAGGAGACGGAGGTTCTGTTGGTGGCGGATCTGGACACATCGGTTGGTCTGATGGTGTTGGTGATAGATCTGAACAAAAGTAAAAGAAAAGAGACGGAGGTTTCGTGGAGGAGACGGAGGTATTGCTGCTGGTGGTGACGGAGGTGTTGCTGCTGGTATTTGTGGAGATCTATCTTTTCTCACTAACAGAAAAAAAAATTGTTGTTGCTGGTGATGACGGTGGTGGAGAGCGGAAGAAGGAATAAAAAAGAAAAAGAAATTAGAGAAGAAGAAGAAGAAGTAGAAAAAGTAAAATAATGAAATACACAATTTAAGTAATGTCAGAGGTCAAGGAAATGGTCGGAAATCGAGCAAAAAACTGAGCTCCAACCCTTCCTGGATAGCACCCCTACTCTACGAAACAAAAAATTATTAAGGGAAGGTCAAGACAGGATGAAGTTACTTTAGTATCCCTGCACTAAAGAAGGTACTAAAGTAAGCTAGGAAAAACAGTTTAGGCTTTGTATATATAGTGGCTTGAACGGCTGGGATGAATAGCTAGGAAGCAATCTACAGATATGATTCTTTTTAAGCGGGTAAGCAGGTAGGGTCGCCCGCCAACCGACCCAACTACAAGCTCTACCCGTTGGGCAGATCGAGAGCGAATGCGAGTAAAACAGAGTAGGTGAGCTGTATCAACAAGAAACTAAACTCAGTAATCTTAGATTCTAAATGAAAGAATGCATCTAGTAATAAGCTAAATCATAGAATCTATGAATTGAATGGTAACAGGTTCTATATTTTCTAGCGACGAGTCCCACATCCATCACCACAAACTTCTGTGATCACACACTTGACATGGATGCAAAACTAGATACAAAGGCTGTTTCAAATTTGATTTTAGTTCCTTATTTCAATTAAAAGCAGGTCAAACAGCTTGGGTGGCATATGGTCAAGAGCAACATAAGATAAGACAAACAAGTGATGGAGACACAAACCTGAGCTTGCTTGCATTTGAGGCTGCCACTGGAACACAGATGTTGCTTACCACCTTACAACTACAAAAGTCTAGCGTGACCCTTAACACTTACCCTGTTACCCAATAATTTAAAAAAAAAAAAAAAAAAAAAAAAAAAAAACCTGGTGCAGTGAATCAAATTAACCCGGCGAGGTTGGGGTATACCCAAACTAATTGGGGTATACCCAATAAGACAAAATCTGGTCATTATGAAGTAAAACCAAGCCACCCCTTAACCTTGTATTTTATAAATGGCTAATATGCCCTTGTTTGATTAACACTAAAAAATCTGATTAGCTTAATTAATTGAGTTTAGATTAAAACTTTTGAAAATGAAAATTCAGTAGGTTAAACCTTTAATCCGTCTTATGAGTTCGATTTCGATCAAAAAAATGGGTTTTCGAAAATGTTATAAGTCGGCAAGGTCGACGGGCATGGTATACGTTTGAATAAAATGCCGACCACTTTTAGCCGGCATGGTCCTTGGATGAAGAAAACGCCGACCATGTTTTGGCCGGAAGGTTTTTGAATGAATAATAAGCCGACTACCTTTGGCCAGCAATCTAACGGTCGGCATGTAAATATTCACTAACATGCCGGCTATAATATAGTCGGCATGCACATAATTTATTACACTGCCGGCTTTCATGTAGCCGGCATGTTAAGGATTTATAACCATGCCGACCTGTACTTATACCAAACAGAAAACAGAATATGGGAAAATGTAATTCACTTCATTCATGCAATTTTGGTTACTACACTAATTGAAACATAAAAATGAATGCACTTAGCATGTGCATCAAGCCTTTGAACCCCTAGGCGACCCTAGTGGACGAGTTATAGTCTCGTGAGGGTTTACATAGAGGTCTACCCACAAAACCTATACAATAACTTCTAAAGCCATCAATCTTCCTCCTCCGAAGACGATAAATCATCCAAGTAGTCCGGGTTATCCTCCGGGATTCTTTCTGCCAAGAAGTGATAGCCTGCATCGAAAGCGAATGCTTCCCCTTTTCCTCCAAGTAGCGCGCTTTCACGACTTCATGCTACAAAAACACAAAAACAAACTTATGACCGGTTGTCAGCCGACACAAATATAGTTTACACTTTCTTACTACTCAAAATATATAATGAAGCAAGGGCAAGAAAGGATCGTTCCCACAGAGAGGTCTAGGTTGTCAAATTGTTTCGGTATCTTATAAGTAACACTGGGTTTTCTGATTTTTATAAACGAAAATAAAATAAAAGCAAAACAATAAAAAGTAAACACGCAAATCAAGGATAAGAAAGTATTGGTCATGGATTTCGTCTTCAATCACAAACATGTTTTCAACACAATAACTAGAATTGATATTTTAATCTCAACTTTTATCAAAGGCCCTAGAATACCTTGATCGCAAGAATATCCCGCTAATCTCCTCTTGTCATCAATATACACATTAAAAGATGCGAATATGAATTCTATCTAAAAGAACAACCTAACGTGTAAAACCACTAATCAAGTTTAATTCCCTAGATGCATTAAGTTTTATGAAATCAGGCTAATCAAAGCAATCGAACGTGTAAAAGCACTAATCCGATTTAACAAAGGTTATGATTCACATATGATCATAAGAATATATCACTACAAACTACAATTATATTTATGCTACTTGCAATCCGGAATTATCACTTTTGCGTATAATAACCCTAATCTAGCAATAAAGATGAAAACAAACTCAATCGATTCGCGACTCGACTAAACAAGCATTCAACTTATATAACAATATTAATGGTGAATCATAAACGATAATATGAGAGAAAACTAATTTATTGCACAAAAACTCATGTTTGGAAATCCAACTAATCCATAACCAAAAGAAAACTCTAGCTCATATTCATGGAGTTCATAACAAGAAGAAAGAGAAAAGGTTTCATGTTGTAAAACCCTAGAACAAAAGTAGAGGCCAAAAGATAATCCCTCATTAGGTAAAAGTCTTCTCTTTTTATATGTTTCTCTATTTCCATAAAGGATACTCCTTCCCATATTAGGTCTTCTCAAAACCCATCTCCAAGTGGTCCACCAAGCCCATGTGTGAGAAAAAACCCATGTAAAATTATGTCCAAAAGTCGTCGCCGGAAAACTGGAATTATGGCCGGAAATTGTCCGGAAAAGTGGTCGGAAAAATATCTCAGGTGACCGGAAAAGTCCACCCGGTCACCTGTCAACGGGTCAACTCGGTCAACGATCCAACTCGGTCGGATCAACTCAGTCAAGCACCGAGTCAGAGTATGAGTCAAAGTCAACCCAGTCAGCACCGAGTCAGAGTCTAACTAGCCTGACTAGGCTTGGCATAAGCTATCGCAGGCCTAAGCTTCTGCTGCACTATCATTGTGCTTCACCAATTTCTATCCATCCATGATGGCTGCTCAGCTCAGCCCAGCCACCAAATCCCTGTTTACAACTCAAACAGACCTTCTCCATTTCAATCACTACCATCAGACCATCTCCTGCATCTCACAACTTCCTGCGACATCTCAAGCCTAACTCCAGCTCACTTGCACATTGCAATTCATCCCATTTGCCTTTTGCCTCGAGCCATGAACATTTGAGCAGCAACATTCTCCCTTCTGTGAGCACTACACAACACCTGCAACCTGCAATGCCCTGCTAGTACTAGCTTGAAAATTCAACCACAACACAAAGCAATCATTTCCAATTCCCCTGTAGTTCCATCTCTGTCCATTCTGCAACTTCAACTAACATCCCAAACTTCAGCTGTAGCTATCACCAGCCCATATCACATACCAGCAACCACCAACCTTAGTCACACCCTATTATAAGACCTGCACCATAACCACTCTCAAGCACAGCTGCACATACAAAATTCAAGCACCTGCAAACCCATCTTCTCAACCTCTTGTATTACAGCCAACACCAGGCTTCAATTGCAGACCACCAATGCCAATGTCACATCCTATACTCCATATCCCCATTCTCCTCCTTTGCATTGTAGCTCAACACCTGCTACAGCAACCACAGATTCATTATCATTTCTTGCACCAACACCACCTGCCATGACACTGTCACACGGCTAATTCAGTCACGACCAATGCTGCAACTGCAACAATTCTGCAAGACAACCCATGGCAGCAACCTGCATCAACTCCAGTTGCTATTTTGCCTCAGCATCACCACCTGCAATCACTCTTGTGTTGTAGCTTGTGCACATCGCATACCACCAGCCTGTATTTCAGTTCATGCCTGCACAACAACACCAGCAGCTGCAACAGCAAACTACAATTTTCTCTTTGTTTTCAAACTCAGCTAACCCTCAACCCAATTGCAAAACCAGCAACACAGATCCTCAGTTCCAGTTCAAGCTCAAGCCTCCAAAATCATCAGCACAGCTCCATCCACTTGCCTGCACCTGATTCCTCACCACAACTCATTCACCCCACTGAAAAAGATAGCAACTTGCACTCCACAGCAACAGCTCCAAACCCTTGTAACCAATTCACCGTAGTATCACCTCCACTGTTCTCCACTTCCGATGAAATGACTCTGCAGAAACCACCACAATAACTCTCAAACAACCATCCAACCCTAATTTAACCTCTGCCATACCCAGACACCTTATGAATCGATCACAAATTCATCATCTCCATCAGCTGCAACTATTAGCCTCAATCACATAACCAAAACCCTTTTCAAAACCCTTTTCAAAACCCTAATTCCTTCATTAATCTTCTTTGAATTACTGGAGATCCAAATTCAACCAAAACCTATTTCTGATTCATCATTTTCTTCTTCTCAATCGATTGCAGTTCGAGTTTCAATCTTCTAAGAACATCACAGCACCACCAGATCCCCTTTTCGATTTCCAACAACCCTAAATTCCGTCCTCAGAACAACAAGCAGAACCACCTTCATCTCCATTGAATTTCTCAGGAACATCACAGCCTCACTTCTTCTTGATCTCTCGATTTCAGTTTCAACAGCGGCATCTTTCTTCCGTTCAATTTCAGGTGAAAAATGATTGAGATGAATGAGAGAAAAGTCTTCTCTCGATTTAGTTTTTAGGGTAAGGCTGGATAATGACACCCGGTCACCCCTGATAAGGGCTACTCAACTGGCAACCCCCTAACCATTGCTGGTTGTCTTTTAATACTCCTCCCAAAAGAGTTGCCCCTTAACCTTGACTGGGCTCCAGTTAGTGTTCGCCCCTGAAATGACAATTTTGCCCTTTGGCTCAATTTGGGTGATTTCTTCTTCTTTTTCTCCGTGCGACTCCAAAGTACCTAATAATTCAAAAGCAGACATAAAGTACATAATTCACAAGAAAAATAGTGAAGAAAGCGTAACTACTAGATAGTAAATTAGGTGTTTTAAACACCTATCAGATTCCCCCACACTTAGACTTTGCTAGTCCTCGAGCAAATCAAACAAAACAATTCTAAAGAATACATACAACTCCGTGTCGTCGAGGCTACGGTCACTTTTACCATAAATAACAAGCCTTTAAACCCCTAGGTATCCCTAGTGGACGAGTTATAGTCTCGTGAGGGTTTACTAGAGATATACCCACAAAACCTATATTTCCAACTTACTAGTTCTCCGTAATGATAGTATCCAACGCGCTAAGAAGACATAGAAATTCTGCACACTAGTCATAAGAAGTTAGACACATAAATGAACACAATCTCATTCTTAAAAGTTGAGAGAGAAATAACCATCCCTTCTCGAAAGAAATTCGGGTTCGGAGTGATCGAAAGTCTGCCTCACAAGAAAGGGTTTTATGAAGTTGCTCTCAATAATAAACAAATTTTTATGGGTCACACATGTGTCCAGGTTGGAATGAAGAGAGAATCCTGAGACACGTTGAATGGTAGGAAGGTAAAAACCCTCCGAAATATTTTGAAAACCCACATCTTTTATTCATTTTTGAAAACCCATTTTTCTGACGATCTCTAAGAAAGGAAATCAACCACTTAACGAAGGTGGGAATATGCTTACTTACCTCGTTATCTGTTCGGCGTGCAGCTAGCACCACTCTCACAGTATCCATAGAAACGTCTTCGGTCTTCAATCGGTGTCTTCATCTTCGTCTTCGGTCTTCAACTCTTGATGATAACTCTTGAAATTCGTAGTTACTCGACAATATAACTCTTTTCCTCTAATTCCTTATTGCTTGAAACTTCATTATAGATATTTCTTCTTTCCATTGACTTTATTGAAAGAACAAAACTAAAAACGAACTATACAAACCCAAAATTTAATTTTTTTCTTTTTTTTTTCAATTTTTTTTCTTTTTTTTTTTTAATTTTCGTTTTTTTTAATAAGAAATAAAACAAATACAAAATAAAAACAAAATAAAACTAGTAATGAACCAAAAAAATTTCTCTTGTCTTTTTTTTTTTCATATATTTTTTTTTCTCTCTTTTTTTTTCATTTTTTTTTCTAATTTTAATTTTTTAATTTTTTAATTTTTTAATTTTTTAATTTTTTTTTCAGACAAGAGAAAAATAAAATACAAATAAAACAAAATAAAAACGTAAGTACAAAGGCCATGGTGTAAGTACTTTACCGCTTGATTCTTCACAACTTGTATGTCTTGATATCACAAACTTCTCGAACTCTTATCTTGATAATTTTCACTCTTATACAATAGTCTTCAACTTATAAAAATTCTGCTCCTTGTTTTGTTGCTTTACTTGAATTTGAAATCTGCTCATTTCTGTACTGTTTCTTGTAAACCTTGAACGTCTTCAACTTTCCTTCAAATTTGTGATGCTCCTCTTGTTGATGATGATGGTGTTTCTTTGGACCTGTTGGTGTAGAGAGAGATAAGGTGGATGGTGCTAACTGCGAACAAGATTACAAGTGGTATGTAAGTTAGCAATTCGATGTCACCAACATGGTTGATAAAAATAGCACTCAAGAGATCAAAATAGTGCTTCTATGGTGGGAGGTTGGACAGCTCACCATTCTGCCCGGAATTTACGTACGGTGACACACACTCTAAAAGCACAAATTTAGACAGGTCCAAAGAATTGAAGGTTGGTGCCTCACATTATGTAACATGGGTAGTCTCCACTATAGGGGATCACTACTCTAATACCGAATTCAGTCTGCACCTTATTTGCCACTGGCATGGTTAAATCCAACTTTAACTCTCATACAATTAAGAAACCCGATCATGTTCTCTGTCATCTCTAAGTTCAGTCACTATTATGAGATTCTCGATGTAATCTTAGCGACATGTATACTATGTGACTCTAAACTAACTACAAGTTGGAGTTCTTTATTCACTAATTTACACAAAAGTTGAAAAATTTGAAAAATTTACAACGCAAATGCTTAACCACTCCCCCACACTTAAACTTTACATTGTCCTCAATGTAAATTGAATCGTCCAAAGAAAGTCAAGGTGGGAAATCATATAACAATATGCGACAAGAAAGAAAAAAAAAAAAAAAAAAGAAAAGAAAAGAAAAATTAAAAGATAAGAGAAACAAAACCTATGGGTTGCCTCCCATGTAGCGCTTGGTTTAAAGTCGTCAGCCCGACTATATCCTTGCAAGATTCATTCCCCATATACCAACAATCTGAAAAGTTGAGGATCTTTCCATAGAACTTGTTTTGCAAACACTAGCTTCACACAAATATTAGTAATATAAAACAGAAACGAAGCTATCAACCGATAAAAGCTTCCCCCACACTTATTCTTGTCCACACTTGGAAGTGTATAAAGAATATAAAAGTCGGGTACTTCCACGGTTTCTTGTTCCAAAACCTGCATAGTTTGAGAATCAAGTATCTCTAATGGCGGAAATCGAGAAACAAAGTCATTCAACAATATTCTCGAAGCACATACATTCAAACCAATAAGAGGTAAAGGAGAAGAAACAATAGGCAACGGGTTAGAAAAACCTTGCACAATCTCTTGTATCACGGAATCCTCTTCATCCTTGAAAAACTCAAGTGAATTATTCACCTCTTTTATATCATGGTCCTCTATCAAACCTTGCAACCATTCTTCGTCCGTTTCTGCCTTAACCAAAGTCTCGACATAAACATCATCATTACAATCCTTTGCAAGTTCAATTGGGTCTTCCACAATATTGGTCAAACCGGTCTCATTCTCAACATACTCCTCTTTGTTGTAAGGCACATACTCTTTTGCGGATCCAAATTTTATTAGAAGAAACTTTTTTAGAACACTCGAAAATGCATCATCCTCAAACTCCACCCTTTGAATAGGCTCTTGATCATTATTAAGATCAATGCTTGAGTAATCTACACAAGTGTCGACATATTCCTCTTCGTCTTCATCTTGATCCCAAAAAGACTCCATTGTACACTCCCCGGAGATGTCACCATGAGTTGTTTCAAGCAATGTATTATAATCACCATCACTTTCATAGTTAACATAAGATTGGTCCTCGCTGAATTTAGTGTTGCTAATCTCTAACTCATCCTTTTGAATAGGTGAATGATCATTATTACGATCAAGAGTTGAGTTAACTACACAATTATCAACGAAAGTGCCCAAGGATTGGCCCTCTTCAACATTAGCATCAATCAAATATTCATCACATTAGAATTATCCATATCTTCCTTGCATTGATCAATGCCTCTTCGCAAGCTAGCAATACCTTCACGAAGTTCTTGGAGTTGCTCGTTTGTAGTCTCTTTAGCTTTTTGAAATTCCTCTTGTAAAATGTTGGAAACTTTATCTATAAAGTTAGAGACTTTTTGTTCACGAGCATAAGAATCCTCCAATCCTTGTGGTTGTTCACACACATATCCGCCATAAGGTTGTTGAGGAAAACCATAAGGATCCATGGAATATTGGTCATAACCAATGAATTGGTTTTTATTATACCCCTGGAATTGGTAGTTGTCATATTGTTGAGGTTGTTGAAAACCGTATCCATCCATGTAATATGCTCCTTCCATGAAAAGCAAGTACCTGAAATAAGATTCTCAAAACTATGTCAAAACCAGAAAATAAAAACTAAAAACAAAAATAAGAAACCAAAAACAATTGACAACCGCTTCCTCCCCGGCAACGGCGCCAAAATTTGACCGGTTGTCAGCCGACACAAATATAGTTTACACTTTCTTACTACTTAAAATATATAATGAAGCAAGGGCAAGAAAGGATCGTTCCCACAGAGAGGTCTAGGTTGTCAAATTGTTTCGGTATCTTATAAGTAACACGGGATTTTCTGATTTTTATAAACGAAAATAAAATAAAAGCAAAACAATAAAAAGTAAACACGCAAATCAAGGATAAGAAAGTATTGGTCATGGATTTCGTCTTCAATCACAAACATGTTTTCAACACAATAACTAGAATTGATATTTTAATCTCAACTTTTATCAAAGGCCCTAGAATACCTTGATCGCAAGAATATCCCGCTAATCTCCTCTTGTCATCAACATACACATTAAAAGATGCGAATATGAATTCTATCTAAAAGAACAACCTAACGTGTAAAATCACTAATCAAGTTTAATTCCCTAGATGCATTAAGTTCTATGAAATCAGGCCAATCAAAGCAATCGAACGTGTAAAAGCACTAATCCGATTTAACAAAGGTTATGATTCACATATGATCATAAGAATATATCACTACAAACTATAATCATATTTATGCTACTTGCAATCCGGAATTATCACTTTTGCGTATAATAACCCTAATCTAGCAATAAAGATGAAAACAAACTCAATCGATTCGCGACTCGACTAAACAAGCATTAAACTTATATAACAATATTAATGGTGAATCATAAACGATAATATGAGAGCAAACTAATTTATTGCACAAAAACTCATGTTTGGAAATCCAACTAATCCATAACCAAAAGAAAACTCTAGCTCATATTCATGGAGTTCATAACAAGAAGAAAGAGAAAAGGTTTCATGTTGTAAACCCTAGAACAAAAGTAGAGGCCAAAAGATAATCCCTCATTAGGTAAAAGTCTTCTCTTTTTATATGTTTCTCTATTTCCATAAAGGATACTCCTTCCCATATTAGGTCTTCTCAAAACCCATCTCCAAGTGGTCCACCAAGCCCATGTGTGAGAAAAAACCCATGTGAAATTATGTCCAAAAGCCGTCGCCGGAAATTGGCCGGAAAAGTGGTCGGAAAAATATCTCAGGTGAACGGCAAAGTCCACCCGGTCACCTGTCAACGGGTCAACTCGGTCAACGATCCAACTCGGCCGGATCAACTCAGTCAAGCACCGAGTCAGAGTATGAGTCAGAGTCAACCCAGTCAGCACCGAGTCAGAGTCTAACTAGCCTGACTAGGCTTGGCATAAGCTATCGCAGGCCTAAGCTTCGCTGCACTATCATTGTGCTTCACCAATTTCTATCCGACCATGATGGTCACTCACCAAACCCCACCAAATCCTCATTTACAACTCAAACAGACCTTCTCCATTTCAATCACTACCATCAGACCATCTCCTGATTCTCACAACTTCCTGCGACATCTCAATCCTAACTCCAGCTCACTTGCACATTGCAATTCATCCCATTCGCCTTTTGCCTCGAGCCATGACCATCTGAGCAGCAACACTCTCCCATCTGTGAGCACTACACAACACCTGCAACCTGCAATGCCCTGCTAGTACTAGCTTCCAAATTCAACCACAACACAAAGCAATCATTTCCAATTCCCCTGTAGTTCCATCTCTGTCCATTCTGCAACTTCAACTAACATCCCAAACTTCAGCTGTAGCTATCACCAGCCCATATCACATACCAGCAACCACCAACCTTAGTCAAACCCTATTATAAGACCTGCACCATAACCACTCTCAAGCACATCTGCACATACACAATTCAAGCACCTGCAAAACCATCTTCTCAACCTCTTGTATTACATCCAACACCAGGCTTCAATTGCAGACCACCAATGCCAATGTCACATCCTATACTCCATATCCCCATTCTCCTCCTTTGCATTGTAGCTCAACACCTGCTACGGCAACCACAGATTCATTATCATTTCTTGCACCAACACCACCTGCCATGACACTGTCACACGGCTAATTCAGTGACGACCAATGGTGCAACTTCAACAATTCTGCAAGACAACCCATGGCAGCAACCTGCATCAACTCCAGTTGCCATTTTGCCTCAGCATCACCACCTGCAATCACTCCTGTGTTGTAGCTTGTGCACAACGCATACCACCAAACTGCCATTCAGTTCATGCCTGCACAACAGCACTAGCAGCTGCAACAGCAAACTGCAATTTTCTCTTTGTTTTCAAACTCAGCTAACCCTCAACCCAGTTGCAAAACCAGCAACACAGATCCTCAGTTCCAGTTCAAGCTCAAGCCTCCAAAATCATCAGCACAGCTCCATCCACTTGCCTGCACCTGATTCCTCACCACAACTCATTCACCCCACTGAAAAAGATAGCAACTTGCACTCCACAGCAACAGCTCCAAACCCTTGTAACCAATTCACCGTAGTATCACCTCCACTGTTCTCCACTTCCGATGAAATGACTCTGCAGAAACCACCACAATAACTCTCAAACAACCATCCAACCCTAATTTAACCTCTGCCATACCCAGACACCTTATGAATCGATCACAAATTCATCATCTCCATCAGCTGCAACTATCAGCCTCAATCACCGAACCAAAACCCTTTTCAAAACCCTAATTCCTTCATTAATCTTCTTTGAATTACTGGAGATCCAAATTCAACCAAAACCCATTTCTGATTCATCATTTTCTTCTTTTCAATCGATTGCAGTTCGAGTTTCAATCTTCTAAGAACATCACAGCACCACCAGATCCCCTTTTCGATTTCCAGCAACCCTAAATTCCGTCCTCAGAACAACAAGCAAAACCACCTTCATCTCCATTGAATTTCTCAGGAACATCACAGCCTCACTTCTTCTTGATCTCTCGATTTCAGTTTCAACAGCGGCATCTTTCTTCTGTCTGAATTTCAGGTGAAAAATGATTGAGATGAATGAGAGAAAAGTCTTCTCTCGATTTAGTTTTTAGGGTAAGGCTGGATAATGACACCCGGTCACCCCTGATAAGGGCTACTCAACTGGAAACCCCCTAACTATTGCTGGTTGTCTTTTAATACTCCTCCCAAAAGAGTTGCCCCTTAACCTTGACTGGGCTCCAGTTAGTGTTCGCCCCTAAAATGACAATTTTGCCCTTTGGCTCAATTTGGGTGATTTCTTCTTCTTTTTCTCCGTGCGACTCCAAAGTACCTAATAATTCAAAAGCAGACATAAAGTACATAATTCACAAGAAAAATAGCGAAGAAAGCGTAAGTACTAGATAATAAATTAGGTGTTTTAAACACCTATCAACTTACATTTGTTAGTGGTGTTTCATTGGAAGATCAAACAACATGGATCACGTAAAATAAACCACAAACATACTTACAAATTGTTCAATGGACAAGGTGAAGGGGAGAAAAATCCGAGGTTGGAGAGCTAAAAAAGCAAGTATCGCATTTTCGATGACTAGGTGCCTATCGTGCACTTGTTGAACACTTCTTGCATTAGGATTCCCAAACTCTTGGCTAAATTTATTGTGTACCCTAGCCCAAAAGGTTATGGAATCCACCCTTACGGAGGACTGCCTTCTAACTCGAGTTTCCGCGTACCAAGCTTTGGTAATTGCCAAATCTTCATTAAAATCAAATGAAGCCATTGTTATATGTAGAGAGCTATTGGGTGAGTTAGATGGAGTGTATGATGATATGATCTTTGGAGAGTATATGCAAATAGTTGTGTGTTGTTTTGTTGAGAGAAGTAGTGTATTTATAGGATGGTGGCCAAATTTGGACGTTATAGTGCCCAAGTACAAGTCAATCAATGAAATTGTACTTGCCCAAAATTTGAATTTTGAATTCGCCGGCGAGATTTGTTATCCCCAATATGTCGACTACGTATGGCTGGCAGGGTGGGAAGTTTCTTACCATGCCGACCTTATTAGTTTTAGGCATCAGGAAAACATTTTCTTCTGTGTATCCACCGGCAAGGTATTTCGACATTTTCATGTCGGCTATGATATGGTCGGCAGGGTATAAATTTTCTTACCATGCCGATCTTATAACTTTTAGGCATCAGGAGTTCATGCAATTTTCTGTTAAACCGTCGGTACGATATTTGTTCACTATCTTGCCGGCTATTATATGGTCGGCAAGGAACCAAATTTATGACCATGCCGGCCTTATGATGATTTTAGGCATCAGGAGAAGGCATTTTCTGCAACACATGGCCGGAATGTTCTATAACATAATACACTGCCGGTTGTACCACAGCCGTCTTGGTATTGATCCGATTACCTTGCCGACCCTGGTATGCAAGCATTTTCTGCTGTCAGGGCCGGCAGTCTGACACTTCAAAACCTTGTCGGCCCTGGTATGGTCGGCATTGTGAATTAAAAAAAAAAAACATGCCGGGATAAGTATTGAAACTCTAAGTAGCTAAACAAACCATTCATTCAATAACTAAAAAGATAACACTTGTTGTCCAAAATACGTAAACATGTCCCATAATCCTTAAAAAACCATTTTTCCAACCATTAACCTTAACATTTGTCCAACACAACATAAAGAAATGAACTATAAATGCATTCATTCATGACCACGACCACGGCCCCGTTTAGGAACACCACCACTACTACTACCTTCACCACCACGACCACTACGAGCCCTCTTTTTGTCAGCATTCATCTTGGCATGTGCGTCCCTCCTGGATTTTTCTTCCCACTTTACTTCAGCCTCAGCTTGCTTGAACATTTCATGGGCATCCTCATTGTCAACATTGTTAACAAAGTCAATGTGCTTGCCTTGCTCTTCAATCGACAAAGGCTCTCCTCTTTCTCTCGCGCAGCACAACACCTTCGCAAAGGTCTTCAAATGCTCATTCTATTTTCAATTAAACAACAAACAATTAATAGAATGATTCGATAATGTGATCTTAAAATAATAAAAACAACTCTAAAATACTTACAAAGAACTTAAGACTTGTTCTTTGGGTCTTTCGATGCCATCTTCCTCTTACGAGCCAATTCTTCAAAGAGTCATCTCCTAATCACGAAGGACGAGCCCAACCCAAGTACCACGACATGTATCTCTCACTAGCTTCATGACCGGTGGTCACCTCGTCCAAAAGACTCACATAAGAATAACTAACAATAATGTTTTTGAGTTTTTATAATTGAAAATGAAATAACAAAATTAAACTAAACTAATGAAATGAATATAAAGGAAAAGTCGGTAACCAGGGTTTCATGATATCCACTACTATCTCTATTTAATTCTAGAAATGAAACATAATCCATGAATTATTTATCGTTCGTTCTATCGACATCACCTATTATATGTATTAGAGTCGCAAATATCACTGGGACGCCCTAAGCATGGCACATCAAAAGATTAAACCGAAGCATGCACCATCAAATTGCATTAGCGAGAAAGTTATACGAAACTAAAATATTGATTCACAATTATTATATGGCTCTTGTAAGCATAACCCATCAAAGATATTTAACCCAAGCATGGAATTATCAAATAATGAGACAAAAATATATTATGATCCTAACAATTAGACACAAAGGTTATTGTAACCGGTGGAGCAACAACTCATATCATTGTTAAATCAATAATTAAAATCATGGAAGTAATCTATTCAAATCATAGTGATCTTTTCTCAATATTATTCAAATCAAAATAGCCTAATACCCATGTAGTTTCAAACCATAAAAACCCTAGTTACAATAATCTAGCAAGACATGGCTACGGGTTTCTCAAAACCCATACAAAATAAATGACAAAGAGATAAGAAAGATAAACCAATAACAATCGCGCCGTCACCATGATGAGATCAGTTGCTCTCTCCTTCCTTCACAGCACTTCCCAGCCACGCCTCCAGACAAAACTCTTCTCTGGCCGTCGTCGCCTCCAAAAAGCACTCAAAACCGGCCTCCCCTCTTCCGTTTGTCTCGTTCCGATTATATAGTCCCGCTAGGATGTCCCAATAAGACCTAGCAGCTAATGCCCAAGGCCCAGTCCACTGATGACTTCCAAATTCAGGCCACTAATCCTTTCCATCTAACCACCGACCACAGCTCTCCATTTTCTTGTTATTTTTCTCGCCAGACACAAGTTTAGGCCACCATCTGAAGTCCTGAACAACCCGAGCCAATGATTCTCCACAAATCTCTTGCTTTATAAACCAATCACTACAACTTGCACTAGATGGTACCCATTACTCCCAGCAGCTCATCTTAGTCACGTAACTTCAACTTCAGTCCCATACTCCTGCTGCTGATTCAATCACACAAAAACCCTTACAACAACATCACTGCATCCGTTAAACCCATTGCAGATTCATCTCAAAACCATTGCATCGCCTGTTCCTTCTCAATTGAGCATCAACACTCATCTCGGCCATCCACTGCACAGACTCCATCGGCCTTGAGCCAACTGCTTCATTGCTCAGCCAATCCAGCTCATCATCCTTTCTAACACCTTCAATCAACATCACCAGTAGCTGCACACAACAATTCAGCTAAATTCCCAATCATGGCATCAGTTCTTCTCCCATGTTCTTCTTTCAAGTAACACCAACTTCCAGCTCTTTGTCTTGCTGCGATGGCTGCAACAACGGTTCTTTCGTCGACTGCAGCTTCTTCTCGATCACAAATGAGCTGTCTCTGCAGACACCATACAAAACCCATCAACTCCACTGACTTCTTTACTCCATCGACTGTACAGAAACTCGACTTCTCCATTGATAGCAACAGCTAGCAAAACATCCATTTTCATATTCTCAATCAATCCCCTGCCATATCAAGCCACGAAACCTCATACAAAACCCATGAATGAACGCCGTGAGTCAATGGCAGCACACTCATCTTCTTCACCATCCGATCCAAACTCGACCTCTATTCACAGCACTATCTTTCTATTATTTCAGCCATGCTACTTGAACCAATCCATACTCGAACTCCTAAATCTCATTGTTGTTGCATCTCTGTTCCTTCTCAATCGAGTGCCGCAGTTCACCTGCCAATTCTAACCATTTTCCATCCCAGATGGAATCATACCTAGACCTTCAAATAAGATTGACGTTTCCCTTCAACTTCAGGAGGAGATGATGCTTCTGATTTCGGTATCGAACTCGAACTTCGACGCTATTCATCTCAGGTCACTAGCCAACTCACGAAAAACTCACATCAGCTGCATGCATGAGCTCCTTGTCTCGCTGCGATCTCAGCCAACTACCCTGTCCATCGGATCAAATTATCCAACCACAGGCTATAACTACGCTACTGTATTTCTTCTTGTTCAAGACCGATGGTTCATAGTGAGAACCAACCACATAAACTCAACCTGAATGACATCAACTACCCCTAGAAAATCTCCATTTCGACCATAAATGAAGAGTAATGACAGCTGACTGAAAGCTTCTTTCTGTTTGATAAGATTGGGACATGTTGTGGGTGGAGAGTAGGCCACATCCCCCATTTGTTTTTATCCATTAGTGGGCCGGGCTTATTAGAACAAGCAAAAACCATCCTTCCATTACGGGCTTCAGGTGGTGCTGATATAAGATACCATGCCAGCCACATCCATAGTACAATGAGCGCTCTTTGTCGCAAATGCCAATAAGCTTCTTATTTCGCCGTTTGTCTCGCCAGTGGTCGGATTCCTTGTACTTTCTATAAAAGCACTGAAAATAATGTCATTAGCCAAAATATCGAGTCCTTACTAATATAAATATGGGTATAAAATGTAGCACTTACGTGCTTATCAACACCCCCACACTTATATTTTGCTAGTCCTCGAGCAAAACATAAAATTGACCCGCTCTACAGCTGATCATATGTCAAATTAAAAGACCCGCTCAACAGCTAATCATAATTATTCTTATTATTATTTTTTTTTTTTATTTTTTTTTAAGACCCGCTCAACAGCTGGTCATAAGAAAATGAAAAGAAAACAAAATAGTAGACCCGCTCAACAACTGGTCATAATAACCCAACAATAGACCCGCTCAACAGCTGGTCATAATTACTATTATTATTATTTTATTTAAAAAATTTTTTTAGACCCGCTCAACAGCTGGTCATAATGTACCTGCAAACCTACAATAGACCCGCTCAACAGCTGGTCAAAAATTGCAAGAAAATTCCTGAAAAAGAAAAGTAAAAAGTTAACCACTCCCCCACACTTAAACATTACATTGTCCTCAATGTAATTGAGTCATTCAACGTAAAAATTAAGATGGGAAATTTATAATATGCGAAAATAAACAAATAAAAATAGAATTACCTACTGGAATATACAAATAAGACTCTCCATATATCAACAACCTAAAAATTTTGGGATCAACCCAAAGCACAATATATACAATTAATGACAACCTCACACTCTCGTTGTAGCAACGTAAAGATATAGAGACTATCAAAAGGAAAGAGCCACCCCCAAACCTAATTTTTTCAAAGGATATATTGTCAATAACAAGAATTACCGACTCAAGTGGTTCACTGGGGATGGGAACTGAAACGATCTGGGAATCATGCACAGGCAAAGAGAAGTCACGAGATGCAAAATAATCTAGTAATATTGGAGAAGCACGCAGTTCTAATCCAAAATTAGGAATCTTCCGAAAAGTTGTGCTAACAATTCTAGGTGTATTAACTTTTCCACTAGGTTTGCAAACCTGTACTAAATCATCATCATAAACATCATCAACCTGGGAATCAATAGGAATATCACAATAAAGATGATTAAAAGAAACCTTATAGATAGAGTGTAATGTCTCTAAGTCGTTAGACTTAACTACGGTCTCTTCGGAATTAACACATTCTTCATAAGCATTATTGTTATAGCACTGATATGTCACACCGTCTAAAAGAATGGTGTCTTCAATCCTAAACTCATCCTTTTGAATAGGCGAGTGATCATTAACACGATCAGGAGTTGGACTAAATACACCACCTTCACTTGGTATGACAATGTCTCTATTCCTATGATCACAACTATCAAGTTCATCAACATTATCCATACACATTGATTCATTAGTTAAAGCGAGTTCATCATAAATATCAACAGTATTAGAAAAATTAGAACATGTCTCCTCTGTAAGACCACAATCTTCTACCGACTGCATTAGTTGAGCAATCGATAAAGAATTTTGTTCAGCAAGTTCAGCTATATGAACATGGGGTTTACTAAGCTCTGCAAAAAATAACTCATTAGCTTTGGTCTCTGTTCAGCAATGTCAATATTGAGGCGTTCTAGCAAAGATAGTTGTGATGCAGATGGGTCATAGTAAGATTGATCATCTCTCTCATACTGTGACGGAGAAGTGTGTGAATAATAATTGGAATCAACAAATTGTGGCTCATAATCAGGGTAAGGTCGGTAATGATCATAACCTTCACAAGGTCCGGGATGATCATACCTATGAGAATAATTCCAATCATTATTTACACACTCGGCAGGTTCTTGATAATGAGAAGGTGCATATGCATACTCCTCAGGTGGAATATCAAATGACTCCTCTGTCTCAGCTCTTTTGGTATGATTCCAAAAAGCTATAAAAGAAGTCAACTCAATGGAAACCATTATACAAAGTAAAATTTTTCCAATAACTCACCTTGCAAAAGCTTTGTGAGAATATCAAGAACTTACTTTAGGCTTGTTGTTGCTTCCAATAGCCGCTCTTCAGACTAAGGTACCTAAGAAAAAAATCAAATAAGCTATATAAAAAGAACTAAAAGAAAATATAAAAATAAAAAAAAAATAAGTTATGTACAGAAAATTAAAAAAAAATAAATATGTACAAAATACCAATTACAATATTCCACTACCGCTCCCCGGCAGCGGCGCCAAAATTGATAGGATCCGGAGATGCCTATTTATATAAACCACAATCGCACGGTGTCTAACTAGTAGACAGAGGCAAGTACGGGTCGTTCCCACGAAGAGCGGTGGAAATACTGTAATCAATATCTCTAATAAGAATAACTAACAATAATGTTTTTGAGTTTTTATAATTGAAAATGAAATAACAAAATTAAACTAAACTAATGAAATGAATATAAAGGAAAAGTCGGTAACCAGGGTTTCATGATATCCACTACTATCTCTATTTAATTCTAGAAATGAAACATAATCCATGAATTATTTATCGTTCGTTATATCGACATCACCTATTATATGTATTAGAGTCGCAAATATCACTTGGGACGCCCTAAGCATGGCACATCAAAAGATTAAACCGAAGCATGCACCATCAAATTGCATTAGCGAGAAAGTTATACGAAACTAAAATATTGATTCACAATTATTATATGGCTCTTGTAAGCATAACCCATCAAAGATATTTAACCCAAGCATGGAATTATCAAATAATGAGACAAAAATATATTATGATCCTAACAATTAGACACAAAGGTTATTGTAACCGGTGGAGCAACAACTCATATCATTGTTAAATCAATAATTAAAATCATGGAAGTAATCTATTCAAATCATAGTGATCTTTGCTCAATATTATTCAAATCAAAATAGCCTAATACCCATGTAGTTTCAAACCATAAAAACCCTAGTTACAATAATCTAGCAAGACATGGCTACGGGTTTCTCAAAACCCATACAAAATAAATGACAAAGAGATAAGAAAGATAAACCAATAACAATCGTGCCGTCACCACGATGAGATCAGTTGCTCTCTCCTTCCTTCACAGCACTTCCCAGCCACGCCTCCAGACAAAACTCTTCTCTGGCCGTCGTCGCCTCCAAAAAGCACTCAAAACCGGCCTCCCCTCTTCCGTTTGTCTCGTTCCGATTATATAGTCCCGCTAGGATGTCCCAATAAGACCTAGCAGCTAATGCCCAAGGCCCAGTCCACTGATGACTTCCAAATTCAGGCCACTAATCCTTTCCATCTAACCACCGACCACAGCTCTCCATTTTCTTGTTATTTTTCTCGCCAGACACAAGTTTAGGCCACCATCTGAAGTCCTGAACAACCCGAGCCAATGATTCTCCACAATCTCTTGCTTTAGAAACCAATCACTACAGCTTGCACTAGGTGGTACCCATTACTCCCAGCAGCTCATCTTAGTCACGTAACTTCAACTTCAGTCCCATACTCCTGCTGCTGATTCAATCACACAAAAACCCTTACAACAACATCACTGCATCCGTTAAACCCATTGCAGACTTATCTCAAAACCATTTCATCGCCTGTTCCTTCTCAATCGAGCATCAACACTCATCTCGGCCATCCACTGCACAGACTCCATCGGCATTGAGCCAACTGCTCCATTGCTCAGCAATCCAGCTCATCATGCTTTCTAACACCTTCAATCAACATCACCAGTAGCTGCACAGAACAATTCAGCTAAATTCTCAATCATGGCATCAGTTCTTCTCCCATGTTCTTCTTTCAAGTAAAACCAACTTCCAGCTCTTTGTCTTGCTGCGATGGATGCAACAACGGTTCTTTCGTCGACTGCAGCTTCTTCTCGATCACAAATGAGCTGTCTCTGCAGACACCATACAAAACCCATCAACTCCACTGACTTCTTTACTCCATCGACTGCACAAAAACTCGACTTCTCCATTGATAGCAACAGCTAGCAAAACATCCATTTTCATATTCTCAATCAATCCCCTGCCATATCAAGCCACGAAACCTCATACAAAACCCATGAATGAACGCCATGAGTCAATGGCATCACACTCATCTTCTTCACCATCCGAGCCAAACTCGACCTCTATTCACAGCACTATCTTTCTATTATTTCAGCCATGCTACCTGAACCAATCCATACTCGAACTCCTAAATCTCATTGTTGTTGCATCTCTGTTCCTTCTCAATCGAGTGCCGCAGTTCACCTGCCAATTCTAACCATTTTCCATCCCAGATGGAATCATACCTAGACCTTCAAATAAGATTGACGTTTCCCTTCAACTTCAGGAGGAGATGATGCTTCTGATTTCGGTATCGAACTCGAACTTCAACGCTATTCATCTCAGGTTACTAGCCAACTCACGACAAACTCACATCAGTTGCATGCATGAGCTCCTTGTCTCGCTGCGATCTCAGCCAACTACCCTGTCCATCAGATCAAATTATCCAACCACAGGCTATAACTACGCTGCTGCATTTCTTCTTGTTCAAGACCGATGGTTCATAGTGAGAACCAACCACATAAACTCAACCTGAATGACATCAACTACCCCTAGAAAATCTCCATTTCGACCATAAATGAAGAGTAATGGCAGCTGACTGAAAGCTTCTTTCTGTTTGATAAGAACAGGACATGCTATGGGTGGAGAGTAGGCCACATCCCCCATTTCTTTTTATCCATTAGTGGGCCGGGCTTGTTAGAACAAGCAAAAACCATCCTTCCATTACGGGCTTCAGGTGGTGCTGATATAAGATACCATGCCAGCCACATCCATAGTACAATGAGCGCTCTTTGTCGCAAATGCCAATAAGCTTCTTATTTCGCCGTTTGTCTCGCCAGTGGTTGGATTCCTTGTACTTTCTATAAAAGCACTGAAAATAATGTCATTAGCCAAAATATCGAGTCCTTGCTAATATAAATATGGGTATAAAATGTAGCACTTACGTGCTTATCACTTTGCGCTCTTGGCTTATCAACAGCAACATTCGCATCCACTTTGACGTAGGAGTTGGCTTTCACCAAAGAAGGAAAGTGATCATATATCCAAACCTATGCAAAAAAAAAAAAAAAGTTTAGTAAGAATCTTATCTTACGAGAATTTGGCAAATATAAATGATTTAGATAATAGAATTACCTGGAAGAGACATATGTTTCCGTTAACTTGCAAAGTGAGTGCCCTTGAAGCCTTTGTCAACTCATTGTTCAAGAAGGAGACCACCGAAGTACCCCAAGAATACTCACGCATCTTATCTAAGGGATCCAATAGTTGCAAATAACTGGCATCGACCAAGCTTCCGGAACTGTCGGGGAAGATACATCTGCCCAGGACGTATAGCAAATAACCTGACGTGGTAGCATTGATTCGCACCGGGTTCACCCTTCCTTCCTCATCAAAGATTTTCTTGGTGTCACATAATGTGTCCTTCAACTTCTTCAGATTAAACTTCTTGGTTAGACGACCATCCTTCGTCACAAGCATAGAATCCGTCGCAACCTGATTCCAACCGAATAATTTCTGGCACGATTTGTAAATATCCGCGAAAGAAAACTTATTATCGAAGCCCTCATTGACTGCTTTTCCCTCAACCTCGAGGCCTAGAATTTTATGAGCATCATCGGGAGTTATGGCCATCTCACCGAATGGGAATAACATTGTATCAGTCTCTCCGTAGAACCTCTCACAGAATGCAGATACGGTAACTCTATCATGCTCAATATTCGAACTCTCCACCGCAGGCCACAACCAGGAGTTCTTGACAATCACTTTCACCTCCTCACATTCATCCTCAAGATCCCAAGTCTTAGTCATTGAACATGAAGCTTGGCGCCTCATGAGACGGACGGCATTCTTGTGATCCTAAATACCAAAAAAAAAAAAAAATACAAACACTTGACGCAAATTTAAGATAGTTACACACTTAAATAAAAAACAAACACGGATTGAGATTACTTACGATAGTATTATGGATCGTACATGCCCATGAGTCCTTGTATCCAAAAAGAACATTTCCAGCATCTTTTGGGGCCCCCCTTGGGTTCTCATCTTTTTTCAGTGACCATCAAGTGAGAGGGAGGCATGTGGGAATCAGCTACTTTAGTGATCACCCTCTTCTTCTTTCCGGTTTCAGTTGAAGTTGAAGCTTCGACTTGTTGAACATTAGCTTGAGTTTGTCTCTATTCTTCTTCTTCTTCTTCTTCTTCTTCCACTTCCTCTTCAACAATTTCATCTTCTCTACCCTTACCTTTATCTCCATTACCATCATCATCATCATCATTACCTCCTCCAACATTAGGCATGTCTTGATCACCATCATCATCATCATTGTTCCCTCCTCCAGCAGCCGAAGTTCTTTCATCAACATCATCATCATCACCTCTTCTACTAGATGGAATTGATTGGCCTTCATCTGGAGTCTCGTCTAAATCACTGGGTTCCGATGGTGGTTCATAAACATCATTCGATACACGTATCTTGAGCATTACCGACACAACATATGCCCCTCGATGTGTTGAAGTCAAGAGTTTATCACCAACACGAGGAGGTCTTGAAGGAGGACTAAGAGCTTTCATAGCTTTCTTCTTTGCCTTTTGCAACCTGAACAAGAACGATTAAGAAAAATAAATAAAGGTCGGCAGGTTCGACATATATAACAAATCCGGCGGATAAATGGTCGGAAGATTAGATATCTAAATACATGCCGACTAAACATAAACCGGCATGGTGTGATTCACATAACTTGCCGGCGTATAACAAATATGAACACAGTACTTAACTGGATTTTTCAGAAAACCAGTAGGCAAGTTCCTTTACCCATACATTGCCGGCTAACAAATAGTCGGCATGGTTTTTCCAAATACCATACCGGCTTTAAAATTCAAAGCATCAGGAGACACAAATCTTGAAATACATCCGGCAAGGAAAATTTTTATAACCATCCCGGCCAAAAAACAAAACTATCGCCGGCAAGGTCTGCGGTTGAATAACCTGCCGGCCCTGCAAGGAACAGTTATAGGTATTTAACAGCCGGCAAGATGTTCAACCTAATATCTTTCCGGCCAAACCCTAACTATGAAAACCCGGCAGGGTCGATAACTAAAAACCTTGCCGGCGAAAATAATTGAAAATCAAAGAATCAATTTTTCTGACCTAATTTGACATGCAAACATGAAATTGAAGTACTTGAGTGAGTTTAAGTAGGCCCTTACTTAATCGCAACATTTCTTCGTTTTGAGCGGGTTCAATTTCTTCTTCAAAGAACTGCCGTTTTTTCTTCACTTTATGTTGAACTAGTCTTGCAATTCCAGGGTTGCATTGATTGGGTTTTCGATTGGCGTCTTTCATACGAGTTCCCTTATGCCGTGGTGGATCCATTGATGAAGATTAATCGGAGTTTTCGAATCGACGATGTCAATGAATTAATCGACGAGTTTTGATGGTGGTGGGGGTGATGGAGCCGGTATAGTTGTGGAGGAGAAGAAGAAGAAGAGAAGAAGAAAATAAAATGAAAAGATTAAAACTGATTTAGGGTAATAGGTTTTTAAATGGTGAGGGTAGTTTTGTAACTTACCCATTAGGACTCCCCCTAAAACCCATAAAAAGAGTCCCTTTAAAATTGGGTATACCCCAATTAGTTTGGGTATACCACAATCTCGCCAGGCAAAATAATTGCAAACTTATACTGTAGAATTGTGAAATAAAACAAATTAGGGCATCGAGAGTCTGACCCCATCATTAAGATAGATGGAAGTATTCTCGCGAAGAATTGCGGTGCTTATTCTGTTTCTTCATCCACCTGTACGACTAGCAAATCGTAACCTACAATAAAGACTAAGCTAAGGTACTCAAAAAGATGTAAACGTGAACTTTTTAGTAGATAAATTCACAGCCTGTAACTTCAAAAGATAATTCCGCAAAAATCCCTCACTCTACATAAGCCTGGGGAGATTGGGGTATACCCAAACTAATTGGGGTATACCTAAATTTAAATGGACATGTGCCCTTACTAAGGGGAGGTCAAGACAGGATGAAGTTACTTTAGTACCCTGCACTAATTAGCCTAAAATTAAACCCTAAAAACTAAAAAAACCTTTAATCTTCTTCTAATCTATCTTCTCTAATCCCTCTCCTCTTCTCTTTCCTTCATCTTATTCCATCAACAAAAAATTTCAATTTTGATATTCTACCAAAAATGGTTCGATCCAGTAGCAAGAGAGATTCAACAGATAACATGAGAAGATCCAAATCAGAGGGAAAAGGTAAGGAAAAAGTTGGAACTAGCAAACCCAAAAATTCAATCCTTGAGAATGTTGAAAAAAACCCTCTACCGGTGAAAAGAAGACTGTAAGTGATTTCTACACTCAACCCATTATTCTGATGTGTTATATGATTGTTATATTAGGTTAGAAATCGAAAATTATGATTTTCAGGGTTTTTGGTCGTCAAGGTCGATAATTTAAAACCACGCCGACTATTGGTATTTTGTAAGAGCCGACATGGTCTCAGGATGAATAACCTGTCGACTTTTCATAACATCCATGGCGACTGTTGGACAATAACCAGGGCCGGCAGGGTATAATAACAAACTCTGCTGACTTACATTTGGTCGGCATTGTCTTAGACTTGTACCATGCCGACTTTAGGTCACGGAAACCTTAATTTCCTAAGTTAACCGTCGACATCTTTCTTGTATAGGACCTTACAGACTCTGTGTTGGTCGGCTTGGTATATGATTACAACCTTGCCGAGTAAGTATTAGTCGGAAATGTATATATTCTCGACCTTGCCGACCATATGACCTGAACCATCTTTTAGTGTGTAAAAATTTCATATTTTTTATTTGTGCATTGTTTAGGTTCCCAGAGGAAAAAAAAAAGAAGATTTACCTTGTACGGTAAATGCAGAAGAGCTATTAGAATTTATTGACGGAATTTATCCCATTAGAAGATCCTAAAGATGAAACTGAAGAGAATTGCCTTGTAAGAAAGTTACTTCTGATGGGTAAGAAAGATCCTGAAGAATTCCTAAGGTTTATGCACAGTCCTAGCAATCCCCTCAACTATGTTGAATGCACATCATCAGAGGAGGAAGAAGAGGAGGTTGATCCAAGAGCATTTTTCAGGGCATGTGACTTTTCTGGAGTGAACCCCTATTACAATGAGGTCGGTGACTACATAGGTCCAGATAAGGGAAATGCAAAAGCTGATGCTGGTGCAAAAGCTAGTGATGGTGAAAAAGCTAGTGATGGGGAGGAAGATAACAACAATGAGAAGGATCCATGAAATCCTTAAACTTTATTATGATTTACTGTGGTATGAACTCTTACATTATGTTTTGAACTCTTAGATTGTGGTTTTAGACTTGTTAAACTTATGATAATTTCAGTTTCAGTTGCTTTAGAAGTTATTCTTTTTTGTGCAGTTTTAGACAATATTAGAGTTGCAGTAAGTCGGTATGACATGGCCCAACAGTGAAGCGCCACAGTCGTGCATTAATGAGAATGTAGCCTGGCAGATTGAGTTGCACATGCCGACGGTGTAGTGCCAACATGGCTGAGACAAGAAGGCTACTTAGCACATGCAATACTATGCGATAGTATTGCATATCCTTATTCAGAGTTAGCCCAGCTCAAGGAAGGAATAAAGGATGATATGCAAAGTCATGGAATGACTTTGGCATGGTCCTAAGCTTTGGCCAAGGCTTGGACTATACATATGCAACAATGGCGGGGCCAAACACTTCATTGGTGAATGTTTCTCAACAAAAAGTGTTAGAGCATTGCTCGGTTATGTCAAGTTTGGTTGTCATATTTAGTGAATCAAAACTCATGTTAAGAGTCACTTGATTATGTACTAGAGTCGACTTCGTATAGGTTAGCTTGAAAGTATTAGGATATGAGACATTACAAGTATTGCGAAGTCTTGAAGATGTGAAGAAGCAAGGAGCTACAACGACATCAATCATCCTTCCACTTGAGGTTAGTGATATTTGACTTGAACTGTTTCATTCCCTAACGTATCTTTGAAGTCCTGCATATTGAAAACATAACTGCGAAGCATATTTGAACTCTAGATAGACATAGTATTAAGGAATACAATACGAGGTTTATTGCTTAACCATTAAACTTTGTAGATAAGACATCGTCATAATCATTTGAATGCTATTGTGATTATATATGGGTATGAGGTGAGGATTTCATCCTAGGGAACAATGTTTACATGTGTTCTAAGGAAGTAAGTTCATAAACTTGTTTGTGGACTGAAAAGGAAATTTCCAGGTGTTATTGGTTTTGTTATTTATTGCATATCTTATGAACAACCAATATGTGTGATTGAGTATAACCGCTCACAACTTGTTGTGTTCTTGGTAGAACTATTCACAAAGGCCTGACTTATGTATTGGTATAACTTTTATTAGTAAAACCGATCTTAAGTAATCACCTGTGGTATGATCGGGTTTGTGTGTCTGACCAAATATGGGAGAGGGGAACCAATCCTAGTAAGAAGTGCAGTACACCACAAGGGGAACCGATCCTAGTATGGGGTGCAACAAGGTTTACAGAAGAAAGGGGAACCGATCCTATGGATATGTGCAACACATTTTTAGGCTAAGGGGAACCGTTCATATGGACATGTGCAACACATATAAGTTAGATACCATATATATGTGGGGAACCAATCCTAGTACCTAGTCAACCGAATTTTGGAAAGTTAGTGTGACTACGCACAGCAGTACTCACATGGAGGTAGAACCGAAACTTGTTTTGGTAGAAGCATTAAACCCATGATTGTGATTGAATGTTGGTTTGATCAATCACGTAGTTCTTGAAAATCAGATGAACCAATTCGAAACTTGTTTGGAAGTGTGGAAAATCGGTTTCAAGGTTGTAAGTGTGAAAGAGAACTTACAAAGTAAAGATGTCGACATACTTTGAACACGTGTTGTGAATGTTTATTTCTTTAATTGTTCAAAGATATTCCTTAACGTTTAAGGGAAGAGGATCCCAGGATCGAAACATAAGTAAGTTAAGAATCTTTTAATTAAGGTTATTAATTTCATTTTGTAGGAAATTCCATAATTAGTAATGTGCATTTACTAATTAGATTTTCCGAGAGATTTCGATCGTTATTTTTGGACAGAGCATTTCCAGGAATTATGTAAACCGAATTTGTGCTTTAATGAATATCTTGAGAATATTTTCGGTTTTGGAAATTCCTTGGTGTCCAAACTTCCTTTTCTATAAATACTTGAAGTTTGCCTTTCTAGCAAACTAATCCTTCGTAACAACAAACTTCCTCTTTTGTTGTTGTTACTAGTGTAGCCACCTATTCGGAGAGGAGAGTAACCTAATTAGGCGAAATCTCTTACGGCTGCTCAGTTTAAAGTCTTCTTTGGTATTGAGAAGCTCTAGCGTGTACCGTTGGTGAGAAACTATATAATTTCGGTTTATCTTTTGTTTTCGATTGATTTGATTGACTAACGGTGGTTGAAATCTGATTGCACCTAGTTTGTTTATTCTTGAGAATCTTCTCTTTCGATATAAGATTCACTCAAACTAGTTTAGAGTTCCGACATGTATCTTTAGACTGTTGTTAGTTCTAAAGACGATCTTGTAAAAATCCATTGTTAACAGACTATGTTCTGTGCGTGATTGATCACAAGAGATTCAAGTGATTGTGTGTAGGTTTTTATTGAAGATTTAAGAAGATTTGAAAACAAAGAAGATATTGAAGATTTGACTTGGGTTTTATAATCTTTGGTGTGCAAAATACTTGTTTCGGTAAAAGAGGATCCAATTAATAATCAGTTTATCTTTGTGGTAGATTGGATTGATTGATTGAGTAGATCGGCATCAACACAGTTCTTCGGATTAAAGGTGTTGTTGGCTTAATCTTAAACAATTACTTCGGTAATTGAACATAAGATAGATCTAAGCACCTGACGAAGGAGTTTATGTTAAGATAAACGGAAGAGCCGTTGTCCGACTCATATCACTTGGTTGAATAGATTTGATACCAAACAGATTTGTTGTTCCTTTACTGTTTGGAATACAAACCAAAGGAATTGTTCCAAGTACGTGACTTATTTATAATTTGGAGGCGTGGGAATACATACGGAACTAGGTGAACTATAGGTTTAGTTACTTGGTCTCAACTGTACGAAGTTAGGTGTAATTTTGTGTAGCGGCTTAATCCTGAGAGTATCCAATTCTGGACAAGGTCCCTGGGTTTTTCTGCATTTGCGGTTTCCTCGTTAACAAAATATTGCTGTGTCATTTACTTTTATTTTCCGCATTATAATTGTTTTATTATAATTAAAGTAAATTACAAAAACGTTAATTCCTATTTACTTGATAAGCAATCCTATTGTGTTTGGTTAAGTCTGAACCTTTGTATCAAGTAAACATACTTCATTGTTGTATTGTCTCGATCTCGTATCCATAGACTATGACACGAAGTGTGAACCGATTAGTTGTATTGTCTCAACTCAGTCCATAGACAATCACTTTCGGAGAAAGGACTTATAGGTAGGAAATTTTTTAGCTTGAGGTATATTTGGGTACCCTCGCCTTTTCAATTGGTATCAAAGCAGGCAAACACGAAAAGATCTAACAATCTGTGTTTGATGCGATCCAACCTATAAGAATTGAATCTAATGCCTGATTCAGTTAATGTTATGCAAGAGTATGAATACTCAAATGTTAAAGATGTTACCACTTCGTTGACTCATGATCCAGGAGTTACGAACACATCTATGTTTATCTTTGATGAAAGAGAAGATGCTGATAAAGAGTTGGTAAAACTCCTAAAGCCTATACAATTTATGTCTTCTAAAGTACTTATTTTAAAAACAGAGTCAAATCTTCTTAAACAGGAGATCAGAGAAAAAGACATTCAACTGAACTGTCTAGCCAAAGAGAAAATGGATCTTGCTGTCAAACTAGAAGCTCTTGGTAAATCTCTTACAGATAAAGAGACACGTCCTATAATTCTGACTAATGATGTTGTTGTGATTTCGTCTAATGAGAAGACTAAAAGTCCTTTCTCGACTTTTACAGATTGTGATAAAACCGGTTTAATCACATCTGAAACAGATCAAGATGATGGTAGTTTGCCTAACTACATCAAGTTAGAAGAGGATGAGAAACCATCTTCTAGATCTACTGATGATCAAATGAAATCTTGTCCAAAGGAAACTTTGAACCGATTCCGTGGTGATTCCAAGGAATACAATTTGCAGTCACTTGACAGGAAACTTATACTTCTTCAACATACATTGGTAAAATTTTGAAGGAAGTTTCTTGTCTTAAAAAACTGAAAGATCATTCCTCAGTGGAAAAGACAGATTATGCTACGTCCCGATAAGATTAACTTTAAGGAGTCAGAGGAAAGAGTTCATAATCGCTTCTGGAAAAAGGTTCCTCCGCACCCATATCAAAACAGTTCTGGTTTTGGTAAGGAACGACTTTAGAAGGAAGGGAAAGAGTGAATCTCTGCCAAAACAAACAATCAGGAATTTCTGATAGTTGTTTCAGACGATCAAACTAATGTGAATAATAAGGAAGTCCTTAGAATGAGAAAATCTCATTGAAAGAATTAAGATTGATTTAGCTATCTCTGAGAATTCTCACATTAGTACATTTTCTCCACATGATCATATCTCTAGAGTTAGAAAAGATCATTGTCTTGGGAGAAAATATTTTGGGCAGAAATTCCCGAAGAGAAACATGAACTATGTTTCAGATATTCACTGTAAGCTTGAAAAAGCTTACTCCGATGCAACTTAGTTGTATCTTATGTTGTGCTTTCTCATCCTCTCGTGCTCATTATCTTGGATGGGAAAGGCACAATAAAACATGAGCACAATTGTTTATGTAGTTGTTTATCAAATATGTTCATGTTTAACATGATTTTCCAAAACTAGGTGTTATTTGGAATTTTTGGATTTTTAACAATCCTTCCAACCTGAGTATTTCAGATTAAGGAAACGAAATATATTCTTTTATATTTTCGGTTGTTCTAGAGGTATTTTGGTCCGAAAGTTGTCTCTTTTAAAGGGAGAAACTTTCTCTTGTCTATATTCGGAAACCCTGAGGGATCCTTTTATATATTTATTCATAACTGAGCATGCCTCCAATAACTCGTAGTGTCTCAAAGGCCAATAAGGAGGAATCTCAAAAGGTTGAGGATTGTCAAGGAATCAATATAGAGAGAAAGAAGAAAGGCATTATGTCTGATTATGACTCTAATAGTTCAGTTGGATCACAAGATGAGTCATGTCTGTTGGCTTACCACCTTCAAGATCCAAACAAAACCAAGTGGATTCGTTCGGATAGTATGATTGACTATATTCAAGGTTTTGAGGATCTAAGAACCAATCTCATTATAACGGTTCGAAATCAAGGTTGGCTCAAGAATAAAATTGAGGAAACAAAAGCTGATATAGCTGATATGAAGATTCAAGTTGAAAGACTTGAGAAACAAGAAGTGGTTGCGGACAAGTCCCTGGAGACATGCTTTAAGAGTTTGAACACTGAAGAAAACTCAATGAACAACAAGAGCACCACTAGAGATTAAGTTATTTGTTGTATTACTTAATCTAGTATAATAAACATTAATTTTTGATTTCTTTCATTGATTCTATTGGTCTATTATGAATAAAACTATTATGAATAAAATTATTTGATTGGTAAATTTTCTTGTGATAGTTTTCGGTTTACATAGCCTGTGCTTAATTGCTTTTATCTTATTGATATGTATGTTTATGGGATGTTTGATTTTGGTTTTACTACCTTAATATTCGATCTCATATATTGTGAACCCTTATGGTTTGGTTGACTTTTTGATTTAGCATGATTAAGTTCTAGCCCATGTTGGTAGGCTTTATCAAAGGATCATGAGGGTTCTGGTAGAAACAATATGTGAAAAAGTCACAATATGTTGAATCGGTTTTGGTTTAGCATAAAAGCATATGTATTTCGACGGTTTTCAACTATTGCTTGCAATTGTTAAAACCGATTTTCAACCTTTCTCTGGTAAAGGTTGAGGGTTGTTGTTATTCTTGTGTTTATGCATAAGGATGACAACGTGATGATATTTCGATATCAATTCTCCCTGGACGAAGATGCAATCATATTGGAGAAGTGGATTCGAAATTTGAGGTAACAATCTTGTTAGTTAATTGTTTTCCTGTTTAAGAAAAGCCTGAGTTTATATTATATATATTTGTTGCATTTGCTTAACAAAATTTCGGTTCAATTGATGTTTATTCCATGATGTGTGTAGATGTGTGATTCAATTGGTTCCGGTTAAGAAAAACTATTGTTATCTTGCTTTATTGTGTGGTATCAATTGTTTAGGCTTATAAAATTTCGGTACAATTGATGTTGTGAGTGATTCATTTGGTTCCGGTTAAGAAAAACTATTGTTATCTTGCTTTTGTATGGTATCAATTGTTTAGGCTTACAAAATTTTGGTGCAATTACGGTGCTTTTAATGTCTATGCTGTTTCAATTGCTTCCGGTTGAGGTGAATAATTATGCAAGTTGATTTATTTTAGTTTGTATGAATTATTTATGGCTTAACGAAATAAAAGTGTACGGTCCGGATAAGAGAAACTAAGTTAATTCTGATCTTAGTTGGACTTATCGAAGTGAGGTTTCGGTTATTCAAGTCTAATCGAATGCCTTAACAAGAAATGCTAGTTAACTAACCTAGTACTTGTCTTGTTTAAAATTGAAAGGTCTAAGTTTATGGATAATTAGAACCTGATGAGAAAAATAGAGTTTATCTTTATTTTGGTCTTATCGAATTCAACGGTTGTTTTTGAACAATCGGTTTAGCAAAGGGACTAAGGTGCTTAGTTGTTTTTTGGTTTGCTAAACTAAATTGGAAAAATTATTTCGGACAATTGTTTCCTTGGTAACATATCAAAATAAAACTACTTGTAGTTTCGGTTTTGATATTGGTTATCAGAACATGATGTGTGGAACCCTCGTGCCTAACTCTACAGGTTTGCAAGTCTATTCTGAGATTTGTAAGATTCTTTTCGTGTTTTCCTTTATTTTTTTCGTTTCTTTGTCATTTTTATGACAAAAAGGGGGAGAAATATATGGAGTAAGCAGGTGATACTGGCATTGATTTTATATTGATTGGTATCGCTAGGGAAAAGAACATTGGTGCTTGAACGTTTATCTAACGAAAGAGTGAAAGCACAGACTAAGGGGGAGTAACATGTCATATAAATTGGTATAACAAAGACGTGCGGATTGAATATCTACCTATCTTCCTTAGGGGGAGTATTAGCTTTGTTATTATAATGTCAACAGCTGCATTTTCAAGGATTGAATGTAAGCAGTTTTACTGTGTTGTTGAATCGGGAATCAAGCGGATGTGTAATAAATTCTTTTAATTTGTTTATCCATATGATGTAAGAGTTTTGTCACTAAAATTGACAAAGGGGGAGATTGTTAGAGCATTGCTCGGTTGAACCCACCAAGCGTTGGTATGTCAAGTTTGGTTGTCATATTTTAGTGAATCAAAACTCATGTTAAGAGTCGCTTGATTATGTACTAGAGTCAACTTCGTATAGGTTAGCTTGAAAGTATTAGGATATGAGACATTACAAGTATCGCGAAGTCTTGAAGATGTGAAGAAGCAAGGAGCTACAACGACAACAATCATCCTTCCACTTGAGGTTAGTGATATTTGACTTGAACTGTTTCATTCCCTAACGTATCCTTCAAGTCGTGCATATTGAAAACATAACTGCAAAGCATATTTGAACTCTAGATAGACATAGTATTAAGGAATACAATACGAGGTTTATTGCTTAACCATTAAACTTTGTAGATAATACATCGCCATAATCATTTGAATGCTATTATGATTATGTATGGGTATGAGGTGAGGATTTCATCCTAGGGAACAATGTTTACATGTGTTCTAAGGAAGTAAG
The DNA here is from genome assembly GCA_023531295.1 of Papaver armeniacum. Lineage (NCBI taxonomy): Eukaryota > Viridiplantae > Streptophyta > Magnoliopsida > Ranunculales > Papaveraceae > Papaver > Papaver armeniacum. The sequence continues at coordinate 5,462 of JAJJWW010002059.1, read as the reverse complement.
TTCATAAACTTGTTTGTGGACCGAATAGGAAATTAACAGGTGTTATTGGTTTTGTTATTCATTGCATATCTTATGAACAACCAATATGTGTGATTGAGTATAACCGCTCCCAACTTGTTGTGTTCTTGGTAGAACTATTCACAAAGGCCTAACTTATGTATTGGTATAACGTTTATTAGTAAAACCGATCTTAAGTAATCACCTGTGGTATGATCGGTTTTATGTGTCTGACCAAATATGGGAGAGGGGAACCGATCCTAGTAAAAAGTTCAATACATCACAAGGGCAACCGATCCTTGTATGGGGTGTAACAAGGTTTATAGCAGAAAGGGGAAATGATCCTATGGACATGTGCAACATATTTTTAAGCAAAGGGGAACCGATCCTATGGACATGTGCAACACATATAAGTTAAAAACCATATATATGTTGGTAACCGATCCAAGTACCTAGTCAACCGAATTTTGGAAAGTTAGTGTGACTATGCACAATACTAACATGGAGGTAGAACCGAAACTTGTTTTGGTAGAACCGTTAAACCCATGATTGTGATTGAATGTTGGTTTGATCAATCACAAAGTTCTTGAAAGTCAGATGAACCAATTCTAAACTTGTTTGGAAGTGTGGCAAATCGGTTTCAAGGTTGTAAGTGTGAAAGAGAACTTACAAAGTAAAGATGTCGAAAAACTTTGAACGCGTGCTGCGAATGTTTATTTCTTTAGTTGTTCAATGATATTCCTTAACGGATTAGGGAAGAGAATCCCAGGATTGAAACATAAGTAAGTTAAATATCTTTTAATTAAGGTTATTAATTTCATTTTGTAGGGAAATTCTAGAATTAGTAATGTGCATTTACTAATTAGATTTTCCGAGAGATTTCGATCGTTATTTTTGGACAGAGCATTTCCAAGAATTATGTAAACCGAATTTGTGCTTTAATAAATATCTTGAGAATATTTTCGATTTTGGAAATTCCTTGGTGTCCAAACTTCCTTGTCTATAAATACTTGAAGTTTTCCTTTCTAGCAAACTAATCCTTCGTAACAACAGACTTCCTCTTTTGTTGTTGTTACTGGTGTAGCCGCCTATTCGGAGAGGAGAGTAACCTAATTAGGCGAAATCTCTTACAGCCGCTCAGTTTAAAGTCTTCTTTGGTATTGAGAAGCTCTAGCGTGTACCGTTGGTGGGAAACTAGATAATTGCGGTTTATCTTTTGTTTTCGATTGATTTAATTGACTAACGGTGGTTGAAATCTGATTGCGCCTAGTTTGTTTATTCTTGAGAATCTTCTCTTCCGACATAAGATTCACTCAAACTAGTTCAAAGTTCCGACATGTATCTTTAGACTGTTGTTAGTTCTAAAGACGATCTTGTGATAATCCATTGTTAACATACTTCGTTCTGTGCGTGATTGATCACAAGAGATTCAAGTGATTGTATGCAGGTTTTTATTGAAGATTTAAGAAGATATTGAAGACAAAGAAGATATTGAAGATCTGACTTGGGTTTTATAATCTTTGGTGTGCACAATACTTGTTTCGGTAAAAGACGATCCAATTAATAATCGGTTTATCCTTGTGGTAGATTGGATTGATTAATTGAGTAGATCGGCATCAACACAGTTATTTAGATTAAAGGTGTTGTTGGCTTAATCTTAAACGATTGCTTCGGTAATTGAACATAAGATAGATCTAAGGACCTGATGAAGGAGTTTATGTTAAGATAAATGGAAGAGTCTTTGTCTGATTCATATCACTTGGCTGAATAGAGTTGATACCAAACAGATTTTTTGGTCCTTTACTGTTTGGAATATGATCCAAAGTAAATGTTCCAAGTATGTGACTTACTTATAAGTTGGAGGCGTGGGAATACAGACGGAACTTGGTGAACTATAGGGTTAGTTACGTGGTCTCAACTATACGAAGTTAGGTGTAATTTTGTGTAGTGGCTTAATCCTGAGAGTATTCAATTCTGGACAAGGTCCCGGGGTTTTTCTGCATTTGCAGTTTCCTCGTTAAAAAAATCGTGTTGTGTCATTTACTTTTATTTTCCGCATTATAATTGTTTTATTATAATTAAAGTAAATCACACAAACGTTAATTCCTATTTACTTGATAAGCAATCCTATTGTGTTTGGTTAAGTCCGAACCTTTGTATCAAGTAAACATACTTCTTTGTTGTATTGTCTCGATCCCGTATCCATAGACGATCACACGAAGTGTGAACCGATTAGTTTTATTGTCTCAACTCAATCCATAGACAATCACTTTCGGAGAAAGGACTTATAGGTAGGAAAAGTTTTAGCTTGAGTTATATTTGGATACCCTCGCCTTTTCAAAAAGGATGCAAGTGATACATATGAAGCATGAAGTTGAATTAAGCAAGTTAAGACTCAGTTGGCAAGTTTTTTGGATGTTGGCATCCAAATGAGATAAATGCGTAGCGGAATGAATGAAGCGCAACGATTGTCGGATACTTGGCAGAAGTGCAAGTTAGATGAAGCGTAATCATTGTTGAGCATTTGGCGTAGGCCAAGAGTGAGTTAAGCGTAATCATTATCGAACATTGGCAGGGCCAAAGTTCAGTGATGCATAATAATTGTCAGACTTGAGTTCAAGTTGTCAGTTGCGAGTATGTGTGCATCACACGCATGCCAGACCAAGAGCGGAAGTTAGAGACGGTTATAAAGTGTTTTATAACCGAGTTTGGCATGTCCTAACCGTTGAATATAGGTGTGGCGCCATTGTGCAAGCCAACACCAAAGTTAGCAGTTAAAAAGTAGAACTGACGGTTAGGGAACTGCCCATGGACAGATGGTTGTTCATGGGGCGTGCAACAAAGTTGCATACGGATTGGCCCTGGCTTCTTGGCATTATAAATATCCAGAGAAGCTTCACAAATCAGGTTGTTCGAGATTTCAAGTGTTGAGCAACCACATTTGCAGTAGAGAGTGATTGCTGCATTAGGCTTAGAGAATAAGCTTGTATCCATTGGTTGGACGATTTTGTATCTTCCCCTTAAGCTAATAAAAGTGAGTTTGTTGGCTTATGCGTTTGGCTTTGGTTTATTGTTGATTTGATAATACTCCCCCAATTATGTGAAGCATAAACATGCAGAAGCCTCTTTGTAGTATGGGATACATTGTTTAGTAGAGAAAATCTAAGTAAGTCTTTTTTGTTGCATACTCTTGGTAGAGTTGGCTGTTTGCATTGGTGCAAACTTATAAGGCTGAAATACAAGTGGGTGATAAGAGATCACTGAACCACTGTATTGCCAGGTTATACCTTCGCGGAAAATTGCTTGGAGCATTTGATGGCGTGACAATACGATTATCAGAGCACAGATTGCTCTGTTTTAGCTTTGTTTTGGAAGATTTTCTATATTTTGCTCGAATTTAGTTGGTGAAATTGCTAGATTGTAATGGCTAGTAAGAAGAGTTCGTTGGATGCCTTAACTGATAAGGTAGAGGACTTGAAAGACAGGATTGGCGAAGAGGTGCGCCATCCTAATGATGCTAATTATGATGCTACGGTAATGGCTCGCATCCAAGCGTTGGACAAGCATGTTGCTGATATGTTTGTGGAAAGCCAGAGTGCAACTAAGAAGCATGATGATTTGGAAGGCCAAATCACTGCTATTAAGACCATGTTCACGGGAGCCTTGAAAGAACTAACTGATGAGTTAAGTGTCTTGAGGCGAATGGTGGGTGTAATTGGTTCGGATCAAGCTACTGCGGGTGGTAGTGGCATTGACTTTACGAAGATTAAAGTCCCAGAACCTAAGGCGTTGGAGAATTTCATGTGGGACATGGACCAATACTTCAAGGCCGCCAGAACCCCGGAAGAACAAAAGGTTACTCTCGTTAGCATGTACCTGGAGGGTGATGCGAAGTTATAGTGGAGAACTAGAACTGATGATGACCTCACTGCTGGTCGTCCGAGTATCGTGACATGGGATGTCATGAAGGATGAATTGAAGAGTCAATTCTTGCCAAGAAATGCGGCTTGGTTAGCCAGAGAGAACTTGCGTAAGCTGGGGCATACCGGTACACCACGGGAATACGTGAAAGAGTTTTCGTCTCTGATGCTAGATATTCGCAACATGTCTGGGGAGGACAAGTTGTTCAATTTTACATCTGGTTTGCAAGCATGGGATTAGGCCAAAGTGCGAAGGCAAGGTGCCAAAGACCTACCTTTGCCCATTGCAATCGTGGACAACCTTGCTGATTTTAGGTTAGTCAATACCTCAAATGATGCTAATAGGAAGGTCAAGGATAAGAAAAACCAGAAGTGAAAGGACAAGGATAAGAAAAGTTCTGATACCAAGGACAAAAGCTATCAAAGGGATGATAGTTTGGCTGCGAAGAACAAGGCTGGTGGTTGTTTCTTATGCAAGGGTCCTCACCTTGCATGTGATTGTCCAAAGAAACAAAAATTGTCCGCAATCATCACTGAGTGTAGTGGTGACAAAGAAGAAGCTTATCAAGTGGAGCATGTTAATCATATTCAACTATGCAACATAGTAGCATAAATGGCAGCAGTACAGCATGGGATGAGTGGCGCTGGCCTGGTTTATGTGAAAGTTGGCATACACAATCATCGTCTCTGGGGCATGGCAGATACGGGTGCGTCACATACTGTTATGAGCTTGTCAATGGCAGAGTACTTGGGCTTGGAAGTATATCGTGTTGATCACTGCATGAAGACAATGAATGATATAGCTAAGCCAATCAAGGGGTTGGCAATGACAAATGTTGAAGTTGGAGAATGGCGTGGCCAGATCATTCTAATGGTGATACATCTCAATGATTTCGAGATGATCCTTGGTAACAACTTTTTCAAAGAAGCAGAGGCAACAATGATGCCTCACCTTGGCGGGATTTTCATACAAAGTCCTAGTGCACCTTGTTTCATGAAAAGTGTAGGGAAACTTAGTCCGGTTGACATGAAGTGTGACAAATGGAAGGCAAGTGAGTTTGCTCATGTCCGATCGTTCGAAGAAAGTTTAGCTGAGATTCATATGGAATTTGGATATCATATGGATCTTAGCATTCCTTGTTCGCCGTGATTAGAATGTGTATGAAGAAGGGGCCTTGCATTGCTGGTTACAAGTGCCTGAACCTGCAAGGTTGCTGAAGTATGGAGACTTTGGCATATTATCTGTTTGTTGTTTCTGTTTTCAAGTTAAGTTGGGTGTTGCTAATCTTACGGTCTTTGAAGATAGCACACTTTTGTTGGTGTATTTGCTTTGGTAATGTATTTGCTTTCAATAAGGCCGAGTTTTGGCCAGTGGTGTAATGGGAATGGTCCCTATGTTTCTTATGTAAGGCTAGTGTAATGAATCAAGGAGGTGTTTAAGCAACAACCTTGTCTCTTTTTGCTTAATGTAAAGCTATGTAGTTGCAGGATTTCCTACACTACACCCCTCACTAGATTCAACACAATTGATTCACTGAAAGATGT
>JAJJWW010002058.1:0-12752 GCA_023531295.1 Papaver armeniacum | reverse complement strand
TGTCGGCCGTAGGCCACTGAAATTTCTCCGTCGAGAGAATATTCGACTGAATATTCACTCACGGTCCTCCGTTAGGACTAACAGTCAACCGGGTCACCGTCAGTCAACGTTAGTCAGCAAAGTCAAAGGTAAGAAGAGAGTCGACCAATGAGTCACTGTCCGACTTCGGTCTTAGTCGGCCGAGTCACCAGTCAACTTCGAGATCCAACGATCCGTCGATCCAGCTCGATCCGGACAGGCCACTTGCCGTGCCATCTTGCTAGGTCACCTGATGCACCATCATTGTTCTCTATTGCTTCTCTGCACCATCATGGCCCTCGGCTGCCATTTACATTACTACTTCAATTCATTAACTACCGATGAGTGCCGCAACGCGGTAACTTCAATCAACATAAACTCACACAGTTCCTTACTTCACCGCACGCCTTGATCATTTAACAACTCCAATCCCGGGCAGGCCCGACCAGCTTGCCACGAACCTCCATTTGATCCGTTACCGCAACTTCGGCATACACACTCCACTTAGGTCTCCACGGAATCGAAAGTCTTCACCTGACCAATTTGTTTGACTTACGGCTCAATCACCAACTCCTGGCACCTACCAGCTACAACTCCATTGTTATTAAATTTCAACCATTACTAGCCTCATCACTGAGCCATCTCACACTAACCTTGAGCCACAAAAACCACACAGACTCCAACACTTGTTTATCGGCAACCACAAAGACCACTTCAATCGCCATCAGGCTAGAATGCTTTCTACGCATTCCAATTCCGGCCATGGCCCACCAACATAATCTCATTCTTCCCCCTAAGCAAAGATTCAAAACCCTTATAACACTCGTGAGAGCCAACCTCTTCCTTCACCATTGAACCACCCGATCTGCCAAACCTCCTCATTCCACGTCTACAATCCCCACTTTATATAATCATCAGCTGCACCATTCACCAACACCACCGGAGCCACAAGCACCAATAACTCCGAGTTCGATTTCTTGTTGCTCAAAGACCCATTTCCTCTCTTTGTTGTTAGCGGACCACCCAACTTCGTCTTCAATTTCTTCCTCCACCAGTAATTCTTGTTAAAACCCAGTGACTTCACTCGATTTCTCAATCTCGTTCGATTCAACCTTTCCCCCGAGCATATCCAATTCAAACCCATTCCACTACAACGGCTCAACCTCAATCCCATGAGAATCAACAACATCGGTTTGAACGAAACCCTCATTCAACATCTCCATCGTCAATATTAGATTCAACCCAACTCTAACAATTCTTCTTCATCTTCCTGTTCACTCCTTGATCTGAACCACCACCATCGAACCCCTTTTCTTCTGGAATCATCATTAGCAGACTCGTTCTCCGTCTCTCTATCGAATCACACACCCATCTCAGAGTTTCACTCAAGAGCATCGATTCCTTCTCTTTGTTCTTACAAAGTGAGCAGCTCTTCAATAAATGAAGAAATGATTGAGAAAAAACCATTTCTCGATTTTAGGTTTAGAGTTAATTGCGGATCGGGTCGGGTTTGGATCCGGTCATAGTGTGGGGCGGGGGTTTAAGATGTGGGTTAAAATGGGTTTCAACATCCATGGATATAACCCAACCTTTTTTACCATTGATAATGACATTTATGTTTTACGGATAAGGGCTGCCCAATTTGGCAGCCCCTTAACCTTGACTGGGCTCCATATAGTATTCCCTCCTTGGTGAAATGACAATTTTACCCTTTGGCTCAAATTGGCGATTTCTTCTCCTTTTCCTCCGTGTGACTCCAGTAGCTACAAAACTCAAAACAAGCGTAAAATACATAATTTACAAGAAAAATAGCAAAGAAAGTATAAACTACTAGATAGTAAATATGGTGTATTCTACACCTATCAAAAAAGCTTAGATTTAGGACACAACACGATTGAGAGTCACAAAACATTCTTGTCTTACCCTTGAAAGATAGAGAATTCTCGCATATGTTGCATCATGGATTGCACAGTCTCGTGCACGGAATTCCCAGAGAGGACCCTTGATTTCTTATGGGGAGGGGTCTCGATGCACTCTTTCGTCTCCTAGTTGGAGTTCTCCCGTCTCTAATTTTCTTTGAAAATATGCTTTAGTCTTTGCAATCGCTAGTGGGGTGGTGAATGAACCCGTGATAATGGCAGTATTTGGGGGTTCGCCATCTCAAACCAGTTGAGCACGTCCGAGTGGCGCTTTGATGACATCATCTTGAACCCGAGGCTTCCGTGTCAATCACTTCCTCGATGGGAATGGGAAATCAAGGGTATTTCCTTCGGTCTCGCGATCTTTGCACGAGGTTTTAGCGATGATCTTCCGCCGTGAGGTTCTCGTTCTTGCCGGCGCTTCACGTTTAAATTTGGTGGCTCGTAGTTCTGGCTTTCCTTTTTCCTCTTTCACCACTATGTTCAGCAGGAGGATGAGCGGATAAATTTTTTTCTGATGGCGTCTCCCGCGAGTTTTTCACGTCGTCTTGATTCCCGAGTTGGCCTAGTCCTTTCCGAATGTCTTTGGTGATGTTGTTGCGAGATCGTCTGGCGGCCTCATGGAGTTCGGAGAACGTTTGGAAAGCTTTGGGTTTTCTAGGGCGCTTGTGACAGGACATACCATTGATGCATGCGTTTACCAATTGTTGCTCGGTCACGTTTGGGTCGTGATAGTCGAGTGCTTGAACCCTGGCAACACAGACGAAATCATTCGGATGTTCGTTATCCCATCAAGTACATTCTCCGAGGTCCAGGTAACTTGTTCGGACACGAAGAAATATTTCACTCAAAACGCGGTGACCATGCTACTCCAGTTGAGAATGTTGTTGCGGTGGGATCTTTGTTGTACCATGTATATCGCCCTTCCGGTAAGTGATTTTGAAAATTCCCTTAACGAAGGAACGTGATTATATTCATGTTCACCCAAGGAGTTCTCAGGAAACGAGAAACATGTTCGCGTGCATTCCTGGTACCATCGTACAAGGTAAATTGAGGAGAAGAGTACCCCATTGGGAGAGGATTCTCGTATTTCGGATGGGCAGGGGTTGGTGATGATATACATCAACTCATCATGCGATTTGGTCGCGTAGGAGTTGTTCCAAATCTTGTCTCGTGACGAAGTTGGGCGATTGATTTCTCCAGCGGGATTCTGTGCGAGTTCTTCATCCGTGGGCGTGCCTGCCCAGGTGCCGCGTCGGGGTTGTTGGAGATGTTTCTAGGCATCTCTGGAGGGTGCGACTCACGGGTAGTCGCTGCGTCAGGGGTTTTGAGAAAGGTGAGCACCTCTTTACGTGTCGAAACCATGTCTGTATCCAGGCTCTGGCGGGCGTCTCCGCCGTTCCATCAAATCGTGATGGTGATGTGTGTGACTTCCTCTAGTCCCTCGGTCTCTTGTCCGTCGGGCTGGGTAATTGGAGCCTTAGTTGTGGGAGGCGCCATGCTGGAAAAGAAGCATTAGGGGTGGTGGCGGGCTAGCTCACATTGATTTGGGGGCGTGGCCTTTGAAGAAGATATTCGTTAAGTGATGGAGGAGTTTGTAAAGGCTGAGGAGGCGTGACTCAGCCACGGTGATAGGCGATTATTACACTTAAGGGAGTGCACTCGATGTTGTTGTCATTGGGTGGAAGTAACTGCGTTATGGGAGAAGCGTAACATGAGGATCGTTCTGGCGCTGGTGTTCTCTCGACCGTTCGAATCTGAGTTCCACCATGTTGGGATTTGACGTTCGGAGAAATGAAATTAGGAGTTGGAGTTGGTATTGGCCATAGATCCAATCCTCCGCTGTGGTCGCCAATTGTTTATGGGTAAAAATCGTTTACAGGATTTAAGTAAATTAGGTAGGTGAGTGGCTGGATCAAAACCTAAACAAATGTGCTGCGTGAGCACTTTATATATTCGAGATCCAATCTTGTACAAGTCGGCCTAAACCAAGAAATGGCGTTCGGACTTCTAGCCCGGTCACAAAGTGGAGAGAGGGTTGATTTGGGGAGGAAGCAAGAAAGGTGTTGAGACCGAATGAGTGCAGGAGAGTAAGCGTCTCGACTTGTATCGGAAAGTGAAAGCTTAGGAAGCTTGCAAGAGATGAAAGCTTTTGGGAGGCTTGCAAAGTTGCCTTCTGAGAGTGTAGTATTTCTCCTGAAGCCGAGACTTGTATGCAGGTGGAAATGGTAAGACCTATTTATACAGAGTCAGATTGAAACATTACTGGCCTCATGAAGGAAGAGATTAAAGGGTGAAATAATGGGAGGAGGTGGGAACTTGGTTTAATGGGTGAAAACGTTTTCACCATTATTTCCTCTTTTATTTGACCGCTTTATTCCTTTTCACGCTTTCTTAATGTGAGGCGTAGTGTATACAGCATCTTTCATGACTGGCCAAACCAAAACCCTAAAGAAGCATCCCAGGTTTGTGTTGATGTCTCAGTGTTGGTTGCATCTTGAGTGCAAGTGGATGCTGCTAATTGGATCAGCGTGTGGCATGTGCCAATGGCATGTGCCCAATACCTTGGTGGTAGGTTGCACGGTTTGCAAGTTAGTTTTACCGGTGTGTGTTTTGGCATGCCAATGGCATGTGCGGAATGCCTTGGTGGTAGGTTGCACGGTTTTGCAAGTTAGGTTACCAGCGTGTGTGTTTGGCATGTGCGGAATGCCTTGGTGGTAGGTTACACGGTTTGCAAGTTAGGCTACCAGCTAGCATGTTGGCATGTGCCAATGGCACGTCTGACCATGTTGACCTAGTTGCAAGTCTTGCGGCCCTAGCGCTATATTTGAAAGAGGCGTGGAGCCAATGGCATAGCGGCTTGGAAATATGGCTTACTAGACACGTGTTGGCATGTGCCAATGGCATGTACGGTGGTGACCTAGTTGCAAGTCTTGCAAGCCTAGGGCGCCATATTTGGGCGTGGGCCAAAGGCATAGCGGCTTGGAAATATGGCTTATGACCGCGTGTTGGCATGTGCGATGGCACTCTTGGCCATGTTAACTGAAGTTGCAAGTCTTGCTTGCAAGCCTAGGGCGCTATATTTGGCATGGGCCAAAGGCACAACGTTCGAAATATGGCTTGCGACACGTGTTGGCATGTGCCAATGGCACGTCGGACCATGTTGACCTAGTTGCAAGTCTTGCAAGCTGGGCGCTATATTTGGCGTGGGCCAAAGGCATAGCGGCTTGAAATATGGCTTACACATCGATATTGGCATGCCAATGGCTTGCGTCGCGGCCATGTTGACCTAGTTGCAAGTCTTGCAAGCCTGGGTGGCTGGCTATACTTGAAAGCGTGGGCGAAAGGCATAACGGCATGGAAATATGGCTTGCGACACGTATTGGCATGTGCCAATGGCACGTGCGGCCATGTTGACCTAGTTGCAAGTCTTGCAGGCCTAGGAAAAGCCTATATTTGGCGTGGTCCCAAGGCATAGCGGCTTGAAATACGGGTTTACACGTGTTGGCGTATGTGCCAATGGCACGTGCGGCCATGTTGACCTAGTTGCAAGTCTTGATCCTAGGGGCGCTATATTTAGCGTGGGCCAAGGCATAGCGGCTTGAAATATGGCTTCGCGACACGCGATGGCATGTGCCCACGATGGCATGCGTGACCATGTTGACTAGTTGCAAGTCTTACAAGCCTAGGGCGACTATATTGGCGATGGGCCAAAGGCATAGCGTCTTGGAAATATGGATTGCGACATCGTGATGGCATGTGCCAATGGCACGTGCGGCCATGTTAACCTAGTTGCAAGTCTTAATCCTAGGGCGCTATATTTAGGCGTGGGCCAAAGGCATACGGCTTGGTATTTGCCATGGTGGTCTTGAGGGGCGACTGGTTTGGCATTGTTGCCATGGCTTGGCGATTATCGCGGCTTGGTTTGGCATTGTTGCCATGGTGCGCGGGGGTGCGGCTTGGTTTGGCATTGTTGTCATGGTGCGCAAGATATCACGGCTTGGTTTGGCATTGTTGCCATGGTCTTAGGGAAAGCGGCTTGGTTTGGCATTGTTGCCATGGTCTGCTGCAGTCTGGCTTGGTTTGGTATTATTGCCATGATGCGAAGATATCGGCTTGGTTTTAGCATTGTTGCCATGGTGCGCGGGTTGTGGCTTGGTTTTGGCATTGTTGCCATTGCTGTTGAGATGCGGCTTGGTTTGGCATTGTTGCCATCCAGTGCGCCAATATCGCGGCTTGGTTTGGCATTGTTGCCATGATGCGCGGTGCGGGTTGGTTTTGGAATTAGGGTTACGTGATTTGAAAACCCCTAACTGTATTTTGAAAAAATACCCCATTAATTATTTACACCCCGAGTTAAATGCTCTTAGTTACTGTTGCGGGGTAACACTGGGTCATGGGTTTTCGATTTACCCCATGTCTAAAAACCACCATCAACAAATGATAACTTTGTCATGCATAATGCGGAACTAATCATGCATTCCCAATTACGGATATAACTGATTCTCAATCATTCATAAAGTAATCGCATAACTTATTATGCACTCAAATAACTTGTTATGCGGTTTTTTTTTTTAATCACACATTTAGTGAGGATGCATGCCTTGAGACTTCAATCTTTCCACATTATTTTTCTTTGCCTTCGTTTGCATCTTTACAGGTGGTTGGTCACTATCACTTTCTACTTTTTCATCTTCAACATCCTTTAAAATTGATGTTAAAATCAAAGAGTGGGTAAGTTATAGAGCAAAAGAAATTAGGGGTAAACATATTTAGGATGAAAATTTTACGGAAACAATTTTCTTCTTGTTTGTTCTTCTTTTTGGATTCCGGCTTTTTGGTTCATCATCGACCGATACAAACAAAACTTAAAATTAAAGATACAAAAATGGAAAAAACAAAATCAAAACACAAGCAGATTGAAGTAATTCATGAATCTCCCATTTTTTTTTTCTTCTTGAATTTCTCTATTCGTCTTCAACATCAAGAAAAAAAAAAAGTTAAAATCGAAAAAAAAAAAAAATCAAATCTGAATGCAAGCAAGAATACATCGATTAAAGCTAGTTTCAATACTGTTTTCTTGTTTACTTTGAAGAAGCAGCGTTTTACTTAGCGTTTCATCCATTTTTGACTAACCTGTGTTTTAGGTTTTTCGTTTTCTAATATGTAATATGTAATCTGTAAGTAGTTTCTAGGGTTTTCGACTTTGAAATTAGTCAGGTTTGGTTTCTGCGAATGATGATGGAGAAAAAAATGTAGATATAAGTGGAGTAGCGGGACCGATGGAGAAGAAGAAGGAAGAAGAAATGGCGAATGGTGTGGCATTGAAATAAATGGGAGTTATTCTAACAAATGCAGAAAACTCTTGAAGGGTATTAGTGACTTTCTACACGTTTTTAATTTTTTAAAAACTTTGAACATGACCGTAGGGCAAAATTAATCGTGGGCCTGCTAGTGTGAATTGTTTTTTTTTTTTTTGGCCTTACTCCTAATTTTCCCAGTTGAATATTCTTTTTGAACTACATATATGTAAGGCCCAAAGAATGGATATATGTAAGGCCCAAGGGAACACAAGCTTTCCAACTCTTGCCATTGGAAATATGTCATATACTGATACTGATGTATTATTAGACAACTCATAGCGCAGTTGGAGCAGAATTTCTTAGCTGATAATCTTGTATTAGATATACCATTGTGCAATTAATAGGAGCATTTCCTACAAACATGTGAAAATACTAACCGGAAATTCTTAAAGGTACTCTCACGATAACAAAAGGAACAATATTGATCTCATAATAAGATTACAAGGAAGACTATAAATTTAAAGAAAAAAAAAAAAAAAAAAGTAGTCATCATTCATTCCCAATGGTCATCCTCCTGTACGTGCATGATTAAGAAGATACCCAATGGTTGGCCTTTGGGTGTTGGAAAAATTCCAACGAAAGTGTACGTTGTTAGAGTAATAACATCACTCAATACAAGACAATTAAGTAGCACATTTAAAAGACTAATGCAGAGTTTTTCTTGGGTAAATCTGAAGATCTTTTTGGTGTTTCTTTTCCTGGCTTGATTGGGGTATACCAAACTAATTGGGGTATACCAAATTTAAAGCCATCCAACCTAGTGTGCTAAGGGGTGTCTAAATGATATTGAAAGACCAAATTGTCCCCCCCCAAACCTTGCCGGCTGAATCCTTCCTAAAAAAATTTCAAATTGTTTTCCCAAAAACTCTATTCACTCTAATCATACATGATGATTTAAAAAAAAAGCGAGAAAAAAAAAAAAAATGAATCATACGGGTTTTGAAATTGGGTATTATTTTGTAAATCTCAAGAGTATGTACATACTCGATTTGAGATTGGGTAGAAAATAATACCCAATCTCGATACCTTATATTAAGTTAGGAATCAAAATTTATGATTTATGTGTCTTACTCACTTAGCAAGGTCGTGACATGCATATCTTCTTGACTTTTTCATAATAGTCATGGCGTTGTAAAAAATTTCAACACCGTGGGGTATTTTTTGAAGACCTTGCCAATATTGCGATACGCAAAGGTCGTGACATGCATATCTTGCCGACTTTTCATAATAGACATGGCGAGTGTAATTTTTAAACAGCCGGGGAAATAGATTTTATGAAGACCATGCGGCTAATACGGTAGCCGAAGGGGTATTTTTAAAGACCTGTAGGTTATATCATCGCCCATGGGTTTTTCAACCGCCCGACGGGTATTTTTTTCTCAACAACCCGGCGAGGTTTTTTGTAGACCTTGCCGACTAATATTTTTCAATAGCCCTCTCATGTGTGTCAAAAAAAAAAAAAAAGTGGCATGTTCTTCATTTAAATACCTTGCCCGACTTATCTGTGACGGAGTTTTCAACTTGCGTGCGGTATTTTTCACCACCGTGATGTTTTTTTGTAGACCTTGCCATTAATATTTTTCAATAGCCATCTCCTGTTTAAAAATAAAAAAAAAATCGGCATGTTCTTCATTTAAATACCTTGCCGGCTAAAATTGATCGGCATTTTATTCAAACAAAGACCATGCCGGCCATATATAGCCCGGCACCTTCTTCAAACCTCTACCTTATAGAGCCTTTGACATTTTTGAAAATTTTTTGATCTTAATCGAACTCACAAGACGGATTAAAGGTTTAATCTACTCAATTTTCATTTTCAAAATTTTTATCTAAACTCAATTAATTAGCCTAATCGAGTTTTTTAGTGTTAATTATAAAAGGGCATTTGTATTTTGAAAATACAAGGTTAAGGGTGGCTTGGCACTTCAAAATGACCCTATTTTGTCTAATTGGGTATACCCAATTAGTTTGGGTATACCCAATCCAAGCCAGGTTTCTTATCGGTTGAAAACATGATGTAACAATAAAAGTTATCGTCTTCTTTGTTGAAACATGATGTTTTATTACTAGCAAGTCTGGCGGTTTCTCTGATCTAATTCTGCTGTTTATCATGGACTGACAGGTATCAACGACAGAATTTTGTAAAATCATCCGTACGTAGTAAACCCTACATCACATGTACACAACATCGGGCACTTTCAATGCATACAGTTGATCGAACATGATATGCAAATTTTTCATATTAACGATTTATTGTTGATTGATGGACGAAACACGTACAATAACAAACTCAAATATGTAACGTACACTAGAAGGTGTGCTGATGATTTAGAACTAACTCAATCATGCACTCTTATTATTACCGAGGAATAGGATTCATGGGGTAAAATACTAGCTATATGAATTCAACTGATGTGTTATCTATAGTAAGTACTGAATCTAGGGAAAAGCAATACATAGGAGTATGATGTAGTATATGCAATCATCTGTCTATCTTGAAGCTGATCCTTTCAACCGTTTTATACGAAAAATTCAGTCAAAGTTTGTGCCTAGCATATCATCACAATACTAGTGGTTAAAGGTCAATTTATAATTACAATCTCATCACAAAATGTTTTCGTCTTTAAATCTCTTATTCTTTCGGGATAGTTCTAGTTGAATGATCGTTGCCCTAAATACAACTCATTATCCAGTCATCATCCTTTATCTGTTCATTCCTGTAGTTTCTGGTTGTTTCTATATAAACTCATTCAGCTAACACTAATTTTCATCACAATAATAGCATCCTAATATCAGCTAAGAAACAATAAGTATCAACAATCAGGAATGGCTTATACCAATGGTATTTCAGGTCTAGTTGGGAAACTTGTTATGGAATCGGAGGTTAACTGCAACGCTGACAAGTACTACCAAATATATAAGCACCATGAAGATCTTCCAAGCGCAATCCCTCATATTGTCAGTAGCGTCAAAGCTGTCGAGGGACATGGAACTACTTCTGGTTGCATCAAGGAGTGGGGCTATATGCATGGTATATGCTTACATAACAATCAATACATCAAAATTCTTATATCCCTGCTTTCTCTTCATTCGTACAGTACTAAAAATTGATTAACATTTATATTGATGTGTTTGTGTACGCAGAGGGTAAAACACTTAGTTGCAAAGAGAAAACTACCTATAACGATGAAACAAGGACGATATGTCATAGATATTCGAAGGAGACTTGATGAATGATTACAAGAAGTTCGATGCAACACTTGCCATTGATCCAAAGGCTAATGGACATGGAAGCATTATATGGAAGTATATTATAGAATATGAGAAGATAAATGAGGATTCTCCGGTTCCTATTCATTTTCTAGCTTTATGCAATCAGGTCACCCGAAGACTTGAACACTTACCTCTGTGCTTCTGATTAAGTTATCAATGGATATATCCGCCGGATACATATGCAAGTATGAAACTATGAATACCACTATTCTATCAGTGGTATAAAATAATAAAGTCTATATGTGGAGTTTCCACTAGACCTACTATCTATAATAAATGCGTCCCGCCGTACTTGTACGTACGCGTGGTTTTCTTTATTTCTTTTTGTTATCGAGTGTTGTTCGTCTACTGTCTGTAATTTCTACTGATACTCAAGGCGTAATAATAATATGTGTTATCTAAGTAATTTGGAAGGTTACAACTATCTAAGATTTGGCAAGCTCACCTTCCCCGAGCATGACGAAAGTGTACCGTATGTATTAATGTGTGAAGAAGTGATAAACTTATTCATTTCAACAACAACAATGACCTCAACAACATCACAAGAGGTTGAAGTAATGGCTAATGTTCTCCTTGATCTTCATATATGGGCAGCCCAAAGAATGGTAGCCACAAATTAGAGTTAATCTCGATTCACAAAGTGATAAAGTGATAAGGATCGGTAAAAACCTTAGAGCAACTGCAGGTGAGCGACTAAACCCATTTATTTGGTATCTCAACCAGGCAGCTGGGACGGACCATCGACCAAATCCAGACTAAACCAAATTCCAGACTATATTTGGTCGGGGACCAAAGACTAAACCCAAATATAGTCGAGCGTTGATATAATGTTCGCCCCAAAACCAGGCGAACTTAAAGTTTACGCCCCACACCAAGCGGGGATAAAGTTTACGCCCCATTTTTTTTTTTTTTTTTTTATCTTTGGTGAGGCGTTGATATAATGTCATACAGTGTGGGGCGAACATTATATGTCCGCCCACACTGAGCAAACATTATATCAACGCCCCATTTTTTATTTTTTTTTTTTTCTTGAACGGGGGATAAAGCTTGCCCCACACCCAGGCGAACTTATAATTTACGCCCCACCAAATTTAGTCTTCTCTCGCTTTGTCACGACACGGACTAAACCCAAATTTTGGTCTTTTTTTCCCTCTTTGGTCTTTGGTTATACTCGCACCACCTTTGCAGTTGCTCTAAGCAATTGTGGGAGCGCCTCTATTCTCGGACCTAAGGGAACAAAAGCATTCCAACTCTGCCGAGATAGAAGGTCGATCAATATGCTGAACTTATATTAATCATAGGTCGAGATCCACCTACAAGGGACACTGCGGATACCCAGACGATGGGCTTTATCTTCTAGCTAATGGATATTCACATGGAAATCTTTATACGATTCATTGATGAGTGACGATGGCGTTGCTGATTTCCTTACAGGTTCGTTTGGAAGAATGAAGTCCCTCCTAAAGTCAATTTTTTGGTCTAGTGTGTTGTACATGGTAAACTGAACTCCTAGATATGTTGCAATACAAGGGTATCGATATATATAGTTCTTGCATTCTTTGTGGTGATAGTTCAGAGTCACAAGACCATATCCTTCTCCATTGTAAGGTTGCATACAAGCTTTGGATAGCTATGACACCTGGCAAAACGTGGGCTTGGTGCTTTCCAGAAAACAATTTTGTCTTTGGCTCATGCTTGGCCGTGTAATACACTGTCACCTTCTAAAAGTAGTTTAGGATTTAATACCTCCAGCGATAATTTGGGTTCTCTAGAGAGAGCGGAAACTGCGAGAACGTTTGAAGATAAGTATAATTTTAAGACTGACAGGGAACTAGCTGATGACGCAAAAATGCTAGTTCTGTCTTGGGAAAATGCCTATGGGAAGAGAGTGCATATTAACTTCACCTATTCAGTGCACAACTAGGAATATGTTTACTTGTAATTTCCTTTAAGTTTCTCTTGTTCTTTCTAGTCTACCATTGGTAGACTTTGTAAATCCTCCTTTTCTAATACAATTTCTCTTCATAAAAAAAGAAAAGAAAAATATAATAGTGATGAATTGGAGTACTCATAGTGCCGTTGGAGCAGAATTTCTTAACTGGGAATGGTGTATTAGATACATCATTGCGCAGAAGGGCATACTTTCTTCAAACATGTGGAAATACTAACTGAAATTCCT
>JAJJWW010002057.1:0-31268 GCA_023531295.1 Papaver armeniacum | reverse complement strand
GAAGTGGGCAAGACTGGTCGACGCACAACTCCACTACTCCATCACTCCACTTCCTCCACTTCCCACGAGAGACGTGAATGAGGCTCAATGACTTGTATAAATAGGTTCTCCGCCCTATTTCAAACAACAACACAAGTTCGGACGAGAGACAGAAAAACCAAGTGTTAATACAAATCGTATTCAAACACCCAGAGCCTGCTGCATCAACCGCAAGCCTGCTCATCTTTCACATTACAAATCATAAGCAAGCCAACACCTTCACAATCTCAACACCTTCTTCGCTTCCCTCCCTAAGATCAACCCCATCTCCTTCACTTTGTGACCGAAACAAGTCCTGGAACGGCCATTTCTTGGTTTAGGCCGGACTTGCACAGATTGATCTCTCGAATCTACAAGCACTCACCGCGCAGTGCATTTGTTTAAAGGTTTAAATTCATTCCTCATCCACACCCCAAATTACCAAATTCTGCAGGAGTAGTTTTCACCCATAAACACCAAGAACAAGCTACCTATTGGGAGTTGCTCACCCTGAGCCATCTTAATCGCAAAAGGAATCACGAACGTCTTAAACAAGTTTCCAGCATCTTCAAATACGTCTCTGGACAACTATAAACACAAGAAAGCAGCAATAGATAACGTACCGTCAACAGGCCACTCCAGAGGAGTATCTCTCGCCACCAAAGATATTAACCAATGAGCATAACAACCTTTGCTTTGCCGGATGCTTTGTTAATCTCATCCATTGTGGTTGTCAAGATATTAGAGATTGCAACTTCCTCTGGTGAAGAAAGATTTTCAGGAAGATTGCCCGTGATCGGAAGATGCAACAAAGCAACTACATCTTCTAAATTAATGGTAAACTCTCCCCATCTGCATATGAAAGAGTGAGTTGGAATACACCATCGAGCAAGTAAAGCTACAATACCTCTCGCATCATGAAAAATGAACAAGTCTCCGTAAGCTTGAATAGCTCGTATTACTCGTGCGTCCATACAACTTAGGTCGAACACGAGGAAAACCCAAAGCATGTACCTCACCCATCCAAAAATTTTTCCAAGGGCCGTTGAGAAAGCTTGAATTCTATGATTGATGCGAAAAAATCCCTCGTTCGAGACGAACCGAATAGCCGCCCGAGGATTCACCAGTTTTTTCTGAGTAACCTCTTTGGGATTTATCAGAAGACGAAATGCTGGAGTTTTGAGACGCTTTTCAGGCCCTTGATCTATGAAGAATGCATCCTCTATGTTCGGAACGTTCTTAATTCCAGGAGTTTCATCTTTACCAATGGAGGTCTCATCCATGCATGAATCATCCCTGGAGGCATCATTATCAATATGTGAGTCTTCCATGGAAGCATCATTGTCCACACACATATCATCTCTGGAAGCATCATTAACTTGAGAATCAGACATCTTTGCAAAGTAGCTGTAATGTGCACACAATGCTTCGCTTCAGTATACCATTTATACAAGATGCAAACATCTACAAAATGGTAATTCTCAACTCTTACCTTTTTACGATTCCACTAGTAATGCAAGAGTTAACACTTCAAAACTTGCTCGCTTCTTCAAACCTACAAAAGACGAGCATAAACTTAGATTTTCATAAAATCATGAATAATTCTACTGCGTAAGCATTAACCATGGAATTATGAAAACTTAAACATTATTTCATTATAAATAATTGTTTATTCTAAGTAATATTACACAAAACTCAAGTTCTGACTTTAAAGAAAATAATATATATTTACATTTATATATATATAAGAAAACGTGATTCAATCACATAAATAAATAAATATATACATATATATATATTTTGACGTGAGCAAGGCTCACGAAAATAAATTTGTGGACACTTCACGGTTTTATAAAAAAAAAAAATCTGTTCCTTCGTATTGTCATACGTCTTTGAAGCGAAGGTTTATTTCAATTTTGTGAAAACTCACACATTATAAGATAAAGTTTTGATTTACATGAAAGCTCATAAACAAAATTTTATCACTGGACACAAGTTCACACATAAAAAAAAAAAAAAAAAAAACTCTTTCTTCGTATCATCGTCATTCTTTGAAACGAGGTTTTATTTCGGTTTTGTGAAAATTCACCTTTTCATGGTAAAACTTTGGTTCACATGAAATCTCATGAACTTAGTTTTATCACTGAACCTAAAACTTCATATTTAAAGAAAAAATCTCTACTAGGTCAGGGATTATTAATGGGTTCTCAAACTAACGATGAAACGAACATACGTCTTCTAAAATAAGGGTTTTCAACAAAACTCACTTTCATATATACACATATATATAATTTCAACATGATCAAAGCATGAACAACTCATGAACTCAGCAAACTACTGTAAATAAAAAAAAAAAATCACGTACCTGTCGGCGCCGGCCGGAATATGGTCGGACGGTGGTCGGATGGTGCCGGCGATCAGCAACAGCTCCGGCGGAAAAATTCTCCTGCTTTCTCATGTGCTCGAACGTGAGGATGATGGGAGGATGAAGGTGGTGGTCGGTCGTGAAGGTGAAGTAAAAAAAAAAAGGAATTACTCCTTTTATATCAAGTTTTATTTCCAAAACCTAATTCTATAAGGATTTCCCTATTGGGCCCGGTCTGTGAATCCTAAAACGACCAAGGTCCCGTCATCAAAATCAGCGATTCAACACCAATTTATGCTCATTAAGCGATGCTCTATCATGCCACTGGAATCTTCATTCAAGCCATGGTTTGCTCGTACTATCAAAATCCGGTAAGGTCTTATCTTATGACTGAGTTCAATTACTTATATCATTTGTAACCGGAAAATCACCATTCAATGCTGACTGAGGAACACGGCTTTCTCACTAAGCAGGGGAATTAATGTAGATGGTGGATTTTCGACAAAGGCTAAAATCGTAAACCCATAATTATATGTATTCTTGATCCAACAATCAGATGAATATTGAGGCTCATGTCTCTTATTGAAAGCATGAAAGATCATGCTATGAGAATCTCTGACTGAGAATATTGTCTCTCAGAGTATATATAGATATGTAGTCTCTCAGCTGAGGCAACGGCATGTCTCACAAATACTGAGCAACTTCAGTAATTACTTCTATATAGAACCGAAAGATTAGATGACTCCTAGACACTGACTTGCACTAGTATATAGAGCAATAACGTCTTCAGGATGTAACAATGTTTTCCATGACTATATGAAAGAAATATGACGCTTCAACAAGCTCATATCACTCAATTCCTGAATAATTAATGCTCCTAGACGATCGTACTAGTATAGAGCCATTAATTAATTATTCTCAAAATCAATAGATTCATTAACTGAATCCCTGGAAAATATTCAATATTTTCATAATATTTCGTTACTTCAATTTATGGTTCTTCCCAACAGAATTCCATGGGTTAGTAATAAATATTCAATACTCGGGCATCAGAGTTACCTTCGAGCAAGCCCCGACCAAAATGGTGTAAATGTATTCGACAAAAAATGCATTAGCAAACACCTGAATGAATAAACAAGTATTTCAAAATACGACGAGACGATGAACCTATGTAAATAGGAAAATAATAGTCAAGGTGCTAGGGGACTGGCTCCTCGACCGGTCAGTCATGCCATGACCAGTCCCACGCCCAAATTCTACATTTTATCATATTTTATTATTTTCCTTGATCTCATGAAATCCTTTCATTCGAACAAATATCCTTTGTTTTGAGGAAACTCCTCAGTTTCATGGTGTTTCCTTTACACTGAGGAAATAATATAAAATTAGGGAAAATATCGTGGGGCCGTGATTATTGGCCAACCGGCCATGCCTTGATCCCGGTCGGCTCCACACCTTATGGTTCCTCATTATTTTATTATTATTTCCCTAATCTCATGATATTTCCTTGATCCCATGAAAAATAATATAAAATTAGGGAAACCTGTGGGACCGGGCCATAGCCGGCCGGTCATGCCCTAGTCGGCCCCACACGCCCTATTCTATTATTATTATATTTTTCATGTTTCCTTAATCCCATGAAATTCCTTGATTTCATGATGTTTTCTTCAAATTATGAAATTCCTTCAAATTATGGGAAAATACATAAAAATATATAAAATTAAGGAAACTTGTGGGACCGGGCCCAAGCTGGCCGGTCATGCCCTAGCCGGTCCCACAAACCCCTTATTTTATCATTATTATTTTTATATTTCCTTAATTTTATGAAATTCTTTGATTTCATGATATTTCCTTCAAATTATGAAAATTCTTTCAAAAATTATGAAAATTCTTTCAAATCATGAAATAATACATAAAATAAGGGAAAACCCACGTGACCGGGCCCTAGCCGTCCAACCATGCTCAAGCCGGTCCCACACGCCCTTATTTTATTATTATTAATAATTTTGTTTCCTTCATCTCATGGAAACTCTTTGATTTCAACAAAAACTCCTTGGTTTGAACAAATTCCTTGGTTTTATCATATTTCCCTAAAATCATGAAAATATTATAAAAAAATTGGAAAAAACGTGTGGGACCAAGCTCCTTGGCCGACCGGCCATGCCTTGGCCATGACCGGTCCCACACCTCATGATTCCTTCACCCTTTTATTATTTTTCCTTCATCTCGTGAAGTTTTGACGGTTTCATCAAAAACCCCGATTTCTTCATATTTTCTCAAATGATTGCTCAAATGCACATCTGAAAATATCAAAATTCTCAGAACTGAGATACGAACACTTTAGTGACATGAGCATGTTACCTTGACCGACCAAGGTTGGATTTGGCTCGCAAGGAGCCGGTCCCGTGTATTTACACCATTTGACCTAATTTGCGCAATTGCACGTATTAGGTCCAAAACTCTTCCAAATAATTCTAGATTTTCATAGAATGATCGTCAGTCGATCCTGTGACCACCTAGGGCCGATTTCATGACCCCTTGGTCGGTCCCTCACCTCTTCATAATTACTTAGGTTTTATTACCTAATATTTCATATTTGAGTTTGCAATGACTTACTTGAGCATTCCATCTTTCAACTCTTCCTGACCTTTTTGAATTTTTCATCACTGACTCAATTGGTACTTTTGTCATTACCTTTACCGTGTGTGCTTCGAAGTAGATGCGAAGTTTAAATGTTGCGTAAACTAATGCCAGAATTAGTTTTTCAATTTTTGAATAATTCTTCTCCGCGGCATTGAATGTTTTACTAATGTAATAGATTGGCTTTTCCACTCCCGCGTCCATTCGCAATAATACTGCGCTTAGTGAATGCGAGGTTGTCGCAAGGTAAATTAGTAACTCTTCCCCTGGATCTGCTTTTTGTAAAATTGATATATCCATTAAATGTTCTTTTATTCCTTGTAATGCCTTTTCACATTCATCTGTCCATTTAAATTTCGCTCCCTTTTTAAGTATGTTGAAAAAATGCTTGCACTTATCAGATGATCGCGAGATGAATCTTCCTAGCGAAGCTAATAATCCATTTAACTTTTGCACATCTTTCACTGTTGCTGGTGTCGGCATATCGCGAATTGCTTGTACTTTCTCTGGATCGACTTCTATTCCTTCTTTTGAAACAACGTATCCTAAAAAATTTCCAGATGCCACCCCAAAGGTACATTTTTCCGGATTTATCTTAATGTTGAAATGCCTCATTTGTTCAAAAATTTCCTTCAAATCCCGTACATGATCTTTTGCTTCTTTACTTTTTATTAACATGTCATCCACGTACACCTCTAATGTTTTATGTATCCATTTTTCGAACACTTTTTCTACCATCCTTTGGTATGTTGCTCCAAAGATTTCACAGACCAAATGGCATTTTTGTGTAACAATATAATCCTCTTGGAGCGAAAAAGGCAGTATGCTCTTGGTCTTCTTCAGCGAGAGGGATTTGATTGTATCCCTTGTATCCATCAAGAGAAGATATCCTTTCATTTCCTGTTGTTGACTCAACCATTTGCGGAATATCTGGCAAAGGGAAACTATCTTTTGGACAAGCTTTGTTTAGATCGGTAAAATCTATGCAAATTCTTATCCCTTTTTTCTTCTTTGGGACTATGACCATATTCGCTATCCATTCGGGGTATTTTGCTTGTCTAATAATTCCAGCATCAAGCATCTTTTGTAACTCTTCTTCTATTTGAGGATGATATGATGTTGCAATTTTTCTAATTCTCTGCTTGAATGGTCTTGCATTTTTATCAATTTCTAATTTATGGCACGCTACAGATGGATCTATTCCAGGCATCTCATCCATATCCCACGCGAAAATGTCTTTATAATCTCGCAACAAATCAATAGTCTTTCTTTCCTCATCTATCTCCATCTTAGTCCCGATTTTTAACATCTTTGGTTCTTCTTCAGTTCCAATATTCACTTCCTTTGTTGGTTCTGCCGCAGTGTAGCTAGCCTTCGGTTCTCCCATGGGCGTTGGTCCTTTTACTTCCTTCGCAAGATCATTCTCTTCACCATATATTCCTTTTCCTTCTTCCGCTCTTATCATGTAAGTTCTAAATTCTTCTTCCTTTTTCGCTGCTTTTGCCATCTTCTTGCGATCTTTTCGCCTCTTCACCTGTTCTTCATAATGTTTTACTTCGATTTGATGATATATTCTTCCTTTATCCGTATCTCCTTTGATTTTGCCAATTCCACTCGGTATAGGAAATTTGACACATTGATGAAATGTTGATGCTACAGCTTTTAATGCATGTGTCCATGGTCTTCCCAACAACATGTTATATGGTGATTCCATATCCACTACACATAACGTCACATGTGTTTCAATTTCTCCCAACAAAATTCGTATTTTTATTTCCCCTTTAGGTTTTGTTATGGATTTGCCGAAACCATAGATATGATATGTTGCGGAAGTCATTTCTTCAACTTTGTACCCCAATTTCTTATAAGCATGATAAAACATTATATTCACTGAACTCCCTGTGTCCACCAAAGTTCTATTTATTGCCCATTCTTCCACGGTTTTTGTCAATTTTCCCTCTTCTTTGCTTGCACTTATCGTAATCACTAATGGAGATGTGTGATTTAAATTCTCTCCTGATATCTCCGTTGCGGTGAACATAATCTTTTGTTTTTCCCATTCTTTCAAGGGTGACGATTTCTCTGCTGTTATAATCTTCTTTCCTTCAAAATCTCTTTTGTGTATTCTCCCTCTGATACTTTCATGAAATTCATTAACCATTGCTTTTGTAATCATATTACATTCCAATTCTTCATTACTCTCTTTGATTCTAGCTTTTTCCAATTTATCCATCATACTCTTGATTTTAACAATTTTAGTGACAATATCCAATCTCTTATCTTCAATTGCTCCCTGTTTCTTGCGCCAATATGTAGTTGCAGGAAATCCTACACTACACCCCTCACAATAATCCACACAACTAAGACATTTGAAGATGAATAACAATGATTTTATTGATTAATTCCTTGAATGTTTACAAGATAAGATAGAAAAGAGCTAAAGAAATTACAAACACCACAAACTTTCTCTCTCCTAATGACTTGTCTAACACTCCGAAAAAGATCTCCCCCACAACAGGCTTATCCGACTCTTTATATAGGGTAGTACACAATGGATAACAGCTAAGCTGTCCTTTATTTTCGGGAATGACTTGCGAAATATCGCAAGTGTACAAGTATACAATCTCGCGACACTCCTAAACTTCGCTAGATCTTCACATCTTTCTCGTGCTTTGGCTGTCGTCATTCATTGCGTCATTTATATTACTCTTCTGCGACACCTTCGCCATGCTGTCATTTACTAATCTCGCGAGGTATTGTTGTTGCGATATTCTGATCCTACATCAAGACTAGTATCAATGGTCTCAAGCGCAAGATCAAGAAAGCAAGGAAAGTAGCTGATCCAGGTAAATCTTGTCATTCTCCTGATGAACTTCATGTTCATCAACATGAAACCTGACTATTCTCTTATGTGTATCCTCTATGTGGACCAATGAGAAGATAAACATAACCCTCAACGAAGATATCTTCTTCTTGACAAATGGTCTGTTGTATTGTGATGATATTCTTTTTCCTCTTCCTCTATTTTGCTCCAAAACAGTTTTGTTTTAAAATTGTCTACCTAATGCCTTCTTTAGATACACTAGTTTTTCTTCCCAGAATGACGGTCAAGTCACCTTGTATCAATGATTCCTCTCATTTTCTCAACTTGTTTGCTTCATCCGTTAATCGACCTTGCCTTGGGTCTTAACCATTTATCTGTGCACCTGGTCTGTTACCAAACGTATACAAGAAACCCTGGGTTTCTCTTGTGGAAATTTTCCTTTAAATATGTATACTAGTTCGGTAACGCCAAGAGGTATTCTAGGTTTTATTGAGCAAGTGCACAATGGAAGCAAGCAAAAAGGAAAAAAACTTTGATGATATGACCTTTGAACTTGATGATGATCCCATTCCCGTTATTTGCTATAAAGCAATTGATCATGAAAAAGATCTTCCAATCCAGATGTCTGTTCAATTGATTGGAAATCTTCTTCAAGACTTTGAGGTCGTGCGTGAACATCACGAGATTGCACCAAAGAATCTAGTGTTTTTGAAAGAGGAGCTAAAGAAAACAACTGATGAACTTGCCCTTGTCCGTTCCATGGTTGCTGATCTCGTCTGAGCTTTATTTTGTCTAGTAAATCTTCTTTAGAGAATTTATTTCTTGTTTTTTTAGAAGAATAACTAGGGTTTGGAATAGCCATTATTGTGAGTACACATAGCTATGTCCAACGATTTTCATCTTCAATGTTTTTAAATTTATTTGTTTAAATTCTAAGTTATTTGGAAGATGATTTTTGCAATTTTAATCTTTATGATTTTATATATTGCAAATTGTTATGGGATATGTTGTTTATGTCCGTGAACCTGTGACTGTCCCATACTTGTTCAAAAGTTATCTCTATTATGTCGGTATGAAAGTATTGATAGAAGATAGAATGAACTTTTAACATTACAAAAGTTAAAGCCTTTTATGTCATTATTTTGATGGAAGAAAAGATAAAACTTTTGTTTACAAGGATTAAGTCTATTATATGTCATTGTGCAAATAGTGATGGAAAATAGAATGAATCCTTGTTTATTCCGCAGTATTGGTCGATCTCTGATCCACATTTTTGTGCATATACAAGTGTTGCTCGTTAAGGTTTCTTATGTTTGAGCATAACCAACTGAATTGATCATTCTCTTTTGGTTAATTTAGTTGTTGCTCCGTAAGTTCTCTTATGAAGAGCATGACCAATTGAATTGATCACTTTCTTGTGGTTAATTTAGTTGTGTATTTCGATTGCATTAATCATGGGTTCTCTCGTGAATAATTCAATTGAATTTTTTTGGATACAAATTCATGTTTTCATGTGATTTGATTTTATCCAAAATAAATCCTTCTTTTCTTGTAAAAGCAAGGTCGCCTTTGTTGTTTTTTCGGGAATGACATTTTATGGGGGAGAGTTATTTTTTAACTTGTGCTTAATTGCCAAATATTTGTGGGGATTGCGGCTGTGGAATATTATAGGGGTTATCTTGTATCTTTACAAACTCCTTGATGAATGCATTTAGATTCGGATTTATGATGGCATCTAAATATGTTGATATGGTATTCTCTTTTGGTCATGAAGTATCTCTGTGAAAATTTCATGAGGATCCCACTAGTTTTCGTACCTTTGCCAATTTATATTGACAAAAGGGGGAGAATTAATGTGTAGTGTGATACTACAAATACATATGGTTTACGGATCATTATGTAAGGGGGAGTGGTTTTCATGTTGAGATGTAGTATTGACTAAGGGGGAGAGATACATATCACCATAGTATTGTTGTCAAAGTTGTGATACGATTGAAATTTGATGTTGTGTAATAATACTATGACACTATATAAAAATGATTCAGAGAACTTTGTTTTCTCATTGTTATCGCTATGGATCTTGAACAACTACGATGCTGAACTTACAACCTTTAGGATCATGGAGTACTTGGATGTCACGAAGATTTCGAGTCGTGTTGAAGATGCCAAGGAGATCAAGCATTTGGATGAGAAGCTACAATTTTCATTTATTTTGTAATCCATATTTATTGATAGTTTTGTCACTAAAATTGACAAAGGGGGAGATTGTTAGAGCACTGCTCAGTCGAACTCGCATGCGTTGCTATCTCAAGCATGTTTGTCAATGTTAGTGATCAAAACAATAAGTCTTGATTTCTAGCCTATTTATAGATGTCTCGGACTATGACATAGATTGTGTAGTTGATCTTAGTTTTCACGACGTTCATCATTTGAAGACGAAGAACTACTAATGGGAGCTTGTGGAACTTCTTCGACAAAAGGTATGTGGATACTTGAACTCATCTATCACTTGGAAAGTATATTTCTACTCTATCTCCTATATTGAGACATAAGTCGTGTTACAATATAGTTTTCTCTATACACATTTGAGATTTCGAGCTGAGTATATCTAGCTTACATATTTCTCGAAATATGTGTTGGTAAGCTTTCGCTTCGACCAAGTTCATCTTATATCATGAGAAAATTACCGAGTAACATCTTACATGGTTTGTGTGATACAATCAGTTGATGTAGGCATGGAATGTTTCGATAATGATTATTTCAATATCTTGAAAATTGCTTTGATGCTAATAGTGTGTGAAAACAGCTATTGTCATCCTCTAAGAATGTTTCAATGATTGAAATAAAGAGTTTAGAATCTTGTAACCATCTTTGGATATAAGCATAGTGTGTTCACACATTAGTGTATAATTCCAAAACCGGGAACCAAAAGTATGCATACTTGTATGTATACAAAATGGTTGTAGGAAACTGGGCGTGAATTTCCGCAGAGTTTGAAAACCAAACCAAACCAAACTCAAATCCGGTTATTTTGTACGCATACCCGTACGCATACTTAAGTGGTTACTTTCTAAAACCGACTGTGTACATGAACTTAAACATTTATTAATAAGGAATGCAATCTTTGCAAACCGTGGCTATAATGTTCATGTATTGATTCGAGTGAATTAAACCGATTTTGCTTCAATTGTTTTCTTGTATAATTCTATGAGAATATAGAAGTTGAACAACTCTTTAACTAGTTTCATTTGAGTCATTTGAACTATTTATGGTTTAGATGAATAAGGTTGATATGAGAGTAATCATATGGCTAACCTCAGTTAACTATTTTTGAACCAACATGGTGTACACGTTTGGGTACGGTTACATAAACCTAAATGAGGGTACATTTCATTTGCGTGTAATAAGATAAGTTCGATCTAACGGTTGAAAGATATTAGCTTGGTTGAATAAGGTTTTTCATCTAACAGTGAATATTGAATGCTTTGTTATCAAGGTAACTTGGATTGCAAACCATGATTTGAAAACTATATAAATGAGAACTCTATAAACTGGGAAACCGAATCCCCACACCTCCTGTGTGTTACTAGTTGCATAACTAGAGTTGATTCTCCTTTAACCTTAGGTTTCTTCTCGAGACCGTGTATGTTAACGACTTGAAAGACTTCATTGGGATTGTGAAGCCAGACCCAACTATTCTCTTTGTAGTTGCGTGATCTGATCTTGCTGTTTCTAATATGATTTAGTACAATCGTAAGATTGGCTTGAGATTTATATCTCCGATAGGCAAGATAGAAAAGTAGTCATAAACACCTTCGTCTCATCGTTTGTGATTCCACAATATCTTGTTTCACTAGTCGATTAAGATTATTGTGAGGTGATTGATAATACTAGGTTGTTCTTCGGGAATATAAGTCTGGTTTATCAATTGGTTCCTGTTCACCTTGATTTATCAAAAGACGAAACAAAAACTCTTGGGTATTTCTGTGGGAGACAAATTTATTCAATCCTATAGACTTTTCTGTGTGAGATAGATTTGTCTATCAAGTCTTCGACTTTGGGTCGTAGCAACTCTTAATTGTGGGTGAGATCATCTAAGGGAATCAAGTGCGTAGTATCCTGCTGGGATCAGAGACGTAAGGAGCGCAACTGTACCTTGAATCAGTGTGAGATTGATTAGGGTTCAACCACAGTCCAGTCCGAAGTTAATTGGTAGTAGGCTAGAGTCTGTAGCGGCTTAATACAGTATGGTGTTCAATCTAGACTAGGTCCCAGAGTTTTTCTGCATTTGCGGTTTCCTCGTTAACAAAATTCCGGTGTCTGTGTTATTTATTTTCCGGATTATATTTTGTTATATAATTGAAATATCACAGGTTGTGCGTTAAGATCAATCAATTAGAATTTCCAACCTTTGGTTGTTGATTTACATTGATTGACACTTGAACATTGGTCTTTGGTACCGTTCAAGTTATTTCACATAATAATCAGGCTCACGGATTTCAATCTGTTTGATTT
Organism: Papaver armeniacum; assembly: GCA_023531295.1. Taxonomy (NCBI): domain Eukaryota; kingdom Viridiplantae; phylum Streptophyta; class Magnoliopsida; order Ranunculales; family Papaveraceae; genus Papaver; species Papaver armeniacum. The sequence continues at coordinate 18,906 of JAJJWW010002057.1, read as the reverse complement.
GTTGATTACATTGTGAAACATAGATATTAAAACTCTTTGATATACTTTACTCTAGATTAAGTCTGACTGTCTAGTTGATTCTCTAGAAAGTTTATTGGAGTAAGTCCTCTCAGATTTCCAAACGAATTGTTGGGTGTGGTTGTTAGACCCCCGCATTTTCATTAGGTTTATCGTGTTTGCCCGCTCTGATACCAATTGAAAAATCGGGGGTATAACAACCACACCCAATAATTCTTTCGGCAATCTGTATGGACTAACTCCAATATTATTCCGAGAGCACCAACTTATAAAGTGAGCTCAACCAAGAAACATATCAAAGAGTTATATCTCTTTTTCTCAAAACAATCTGCAATCGAACAGATAGAAACCTGTGAGCCCGGTTGTTATGAGAAATAACTTGGACGGTACCAAAGACCAATGCCCAAGTGTCAATCAATTTATATCCAACAAACAAAGGTCGGATTTAACAATTGATTGAACTACGCACAACCTGTGATATTTCAATTGTATAAAAATATAATACGAAAAAGAAATAACACACACACCAGAAATTTTGTTAACGAGGAAACCACAAATGCATAAAAACCCCGAGACCTAGTCCAGACTTGAACACCACACTATATTAAGCCGCTACAGACACTATCCTACTAAAAGTTAACTTCGGATTGGAATGTAGTTGAGCCCTAACCAAGTCTCACACCGATTAAGGTACAGTCGCGTTCCTTACGCCTCTAAAACCACGCCGGATTCTGCGCACTTGATTCCCTTAGCTGATCTCACCCACAACTAAGAGTGGCTACGACCCAAAGTCGAAGACTTATGAACAAATATGTCTCCCACGGATAAGTCTATTCTATAAATCTGTCTCCCGCAGAAGTACCTATGAAGTTTTTATTCCGTCTTTTGATAAATCAAGGTGAACATGAACCAATTGATAATTCGGTCTTATACTCCCGAAGAGCAACCTAGAAATAGCAATCACCTCACAATAACTTAACTATATGGTAGTAGAAGAAGTTATTGTGGAATCACAAAGAATGAGACGAAGAGCTTTGTGATTACTTTTTATATCTTACCAATCAGAGATAAATCTCGAGAAAATCTTAGAGAAGATAGTACTCGATACGATAGAACAAGTAAGATCAGAATACGCAACTACAGAGAAAATAGTTGGATCTGGCTTCACGAATCCCAAGTGAAGTCTTCAAGTCGTTAACCTATAATGGTTTTGGAAAAACCTAGGTTAAAGGAGAATCGACTTTAGTCGCAACTAGGACACAGGAAAGTGCTGGGATTAGGTTTTCCAGTGGCTAGAGTTCTCCCTTATATAGTCTTTCAAATCAGGGTTTGCTTAAGTCAAAGCTAAGATAGATTAGTAACAAAGCATTCAATATTCACCGTTAGATGAAAACCTGATTTGAGATTCAAGCTAAGTTTGATTAAAACCAAAGCAATATCTCTCCATCGTTAGATGGTCTTAGTTTGTTACACACAAATGAAATATACCTTCATTTAGATATGGGTAATCGTACCTAAACGTGTATATTGAGTTGGCTCAATAATAGTTAACCGAAATTAGTCGTATGAACACTTTTGTCTTAACCACATTCATCTAACACATCTAGATCAACTATGATGATCAATCAATCATGAAAGATAATCAAATTAATCTAATTGTGTTTCAAATAGAGTTATTCAATTGTTCACTATCTCATAGAAATATATATGAACAAATTAAAACAAAATTGGATTGATTCGTAATCGTACAAAGTACTTATATAAGAATCAATTCATAAACATTAAGCCACGGTTTGCAAAGATTGCATTCCTGAATTCATAAATGTATTTTTTCATGAGTATGAGAATCATACTTAACCGATTTTAGAACTTTAACCATTAAGTTTGCAAAACAGTACACAAACTATAGTTTCCAGACTTTGGTCTTGTCCAGCCGTTTGCAGACGGGTATGCAAACAGTAGTCCCGGATGTAACTCAAGGTAGAACCGTTCGCATAATAGGTATGCAAACAAGGTTCCCGGACTTTAACAGTTGAAACTATTCGCATACTAGGTATGCAAACAAGGTTCCTGTACTTAAATCATACCAAAACAGTTTGCATACTATGTACGCATATTGTGTTGTTTCTAGACAAAGGTTTTTGTTCTAAACTCCCATTTCAACCATTGAAACATCCTTAGAAGACGACAATGGTTGTCTCACACAAACCATTAGCTTGTAAATATTTTTTCAAGTGATCGAATGATCAATACGAAACTTTCCAAGTCGACATCAAATGATTGTCTTACACAAATCATGTAAGATATTTCAAGGTAATTTCCACATGATCATCTTTTGACTTATTATTTAGTTTCCAACAAATAAATAAATTGTTTTCAACTAAACTCGTCAAGAATAATGATGAATGTATCTAAAGCAAAAAGCTTTCGAGAAATAGATAAGCAAGATAGACTCAGCTCGAAATATCAAATGTGTATAATATAAAAGTCTATATAGCTATATGACTTAGTCTCATTAGGAGATAGAATATAATAGACTTCTGAGTGATAGATAAGTTTTAGGCTCCTTATACCTTTTGTTGATGAAGTTCCTCCAAGCTCTCCTCAGTAGATCTTCGTCTTCAACCGATGAACGGGGTGAAGTCTAAAGCTCAACTACACATTCTATCCTAATCCGAGACATAGCTATAAGTAGACTAGAAATCAAGACTTATAGTTTTGATCAACTAAACTTGACAAACAAGCTTGAGATAGCAACGTTTGTGAGTTCGACCGAGCAATGCTCTAACACCGAGTCATGGATTATTTATACAACTAAATCAAGGATAATTTACTACAAATACCCTTGTCAAAAACTCACCATCAACATGTATTTACTATTGTTTCATTTTCATCAAGTAGAAGGTAAGAGTATTTATATTTTCCTAATATGCAAGATTGATCTCACTATTATTAGTACATGTGCCCGTCTCGTGTATTTAGCTTATTAAACCAAGAAGTGTTCGAGATAACGCCTATATGTGCATTGAACTTTAGAAATGTAAATGTGATAACACCATGAATTGAAAATAGCCATGAGTACGGCCGAGTAATGAGAAAAGGTGTCCTTGAATGCCCCGTGAGAAATGAGAAAAGGTGGCCTCGAATGCACCATGAGAAATGAAAAGGCTACGAGTACAGCCCATGAAATAAATAGTAGCCCCGAGTGTGGATAGACATTGAGCATGGCCAGTGAAATGCACAATAGCCCCGAGTATGGCTAGGTACGTGTACAACCCAGCCTCGAGTATGGCTAGGCTTTGAGCATGGCCATTTGAAATGCACAATACCCCCGAGTATGGCTAAGCTATGAGTACACCCCATGAAATGAAAAAATAACCTCAGAGTTTTGCTAGGCTACAAGTACATCAAAAAAATTAAACAAAGCTCGAGTACGGGTAGGGGCTGGGGGTGGGGATGGGGGCGGGGGAAGGGTGGGGGGTGTAAGGCTCATGATCATCCCACCTTAGATAAGGCTATGATAGTTACATAAAGAAGTGTAAGATAAAGCGCGCGAGACTTGAGTGGATAGTTGTGGGTGTCATTTCACGCTTATGATAACCCATCTTTTATTGTCATTGCCAAATGATAACAATAATTGTGCACATATGACAACCCCCAGAACTGACGGGTGAGCATGTTAGGCGCCTAAAACGTTAGTATAAAGATCCATACATTGCAAATACAGCGCCTGACTCATCGAAACAAACGTTCCAACAAGGTGGGCATTCCAAGCACAATTACTTAAAAGGGTTCCCCTTGAGTTTACGCAAACGATACCTTTGATCCTTCCACTATGTCGATCTGTTGGATCAGTACAACCGTGCCCATGATATTTCCTCTTGAACCCATATCACAATGGAAGAACATCACAGTACTAAGATGTACATATACATAGCTAACAAACTTATAACTGCTTGGGATTAACAAGAGCCGCATGTACATCATCAAGCGCTATGCTGACCGATCATATTACTCTACAAACACTCCAGTGATGAAGATATGTAACCAGCAGCTGCTCACAATAAGAACCACGCCGCTCAAAGTCCATCAAGCGGAAGTGCAAAAGCGTATTCTTGCTATCAAAATGATCACTAGCGATGCAAAGCACGTCCATTAGATGATAGAGATGCTTGATCTCTAACATGAGCCATAATAGAACAATTGAAAAATTCTTTAGCAAAATGAAGGTACAAAATAACAGATCAAAGAGTAATCAAAATATTACTTTATACTACTTTAACAACTGTGCACATCCACGGACTGTGCTTTCTCACTCGCCTGATCAGCTATAACTGAGAGACAATTCGCAATATCTTGGTATAAATTTTTTATCATTAGCGCAGCTTCTTCACTTAACTTATCGGTGGCATCCTACCGTGAGCATCATTGAGTCAATGTTTGATGTCACGCATGATTCGGCCAGAAGCTTGAGCTCTTTGTGCAAGCTTTGAGTGTTTCATATTGTTCATCCCAAGCAGCGCATGTAAGCGTTATGGATTAACCCATGCGTCATCCGCATCCCCACTTCATCCTCTAACACTAAAAGTCGCTCAAGTTTCGCCCGCTTATATAGGGATATCATGAGAGCAGACACAATAGTCATGGTCAAAGTGTACCTATGAAGACGATGATACATCTTTGCAATACGCAAAATTAAGAGCAGAATTAAAAATACCACCAAGAGAAAGAGTAAAGTAAATAAGACCAACAACACCAAGGGTCACTTGAACAGGAAACAACAACGAATGCTTGCTTTCCACGCGCTCGACACAACCATTACAAAATTAAGTACACCCAGAGATTGTAAACACCTAGAAAATCATACTTACATGACACGAACGATCAATCAGGGAAGCGCACATGGAGAGCATCGCCTACTATATAGGCACACAGGAAAACAACAGCTAGAGAATCACATGGAATGTACATCCAAAACAAAGCGCCCATGGAAATTACCGATTACCATATTGGCATGTCAAAAGGCGAGGGTACCCAAATATACCTCAAGCTAAAACTTTTCCTAGATATAAATCCTTTTTCCGAAAGTAATTGTCTTTAGACAGAGTCGAGACAATGCAACTAATCGGTTCACACTTCGTGTGATCGTCTATGGATACGAGATCGAGACAATACAACAACGAAGTATGATTACTTGATAAAAAGGTTCGGACTTAACCAAACACAATAGGATTGCTTATCAAGTAAATAGGAATTAACATTTGTGTAATTTACTTTAATTATAATAAAACAATTATAATGCGGAAAATAAAAGTAAATGACACAGCAAGATTTTGTTAATGAGGAAAACGCAAATGCAGAAAACCCCGGACCTTGTCCAGAATTGAATACTCTCAGGATTAAGCCGCTACACAAAATTAAACTAACTTCGTATAGTTGAGACCAAGCAACTAAACCTCTAGTTCACCTAGTTCCGTCTGTATTCCCACGCGTCCAACTTATGAATACGTCATGTACTTGGAACAATTCCTTTGGTATCAACTCTTTTCAACCAAGTGATGTGAGTTCGACAAAGTCTTCTGTTTATCTCAATAAACTCCTTCGTCAGGTTCTTAGATCTATCTTATGTTCAACTACCAAAAGTAATTGTTAAGATTTTGCAATCAATACTTTTAATCACAAAGAATTGTATTGATGTCGATCTACATAACTAATCAATCTAATCTACCACAAGGATAAACCGATTATAGTTGGATCCTCTTATACCGAAACAAGTATTGTGCACACCAAAGATTATGAACCCCAAATCAGAAATCATAAATATCTTCTTTGTCTTCAAAACTTCTTAGATCTTCAATAAACACCTGCACACAACAACTTGAATCTCTTGTGATCAATCACGCACAGAACGGAGTCTGTTAACAATGGATTATCACAAGATTGTCTTTAGAACTTCAAACAGTCTAAAGATCCCTGTCGAAACTTCGATCTAGTTTGAGTGAATCTTATATCACAAGAGAAGATTCTCAAGCATAAACAAACTAGGTGCATTCAACTACCGTTAGTCAATCAAATCAATCGAAAACACAAGATAAACCGCAATTATCTAGTTTCCCACCAACGGTACTAATAGAGCTTCTCAATCCCAAAGAAGACTTTAAATTGAGCGGCCGTAAGAGATTTCGCCTAATTAGGTTACTCTCCTCTCCGAATAGGCGGCTGCACCAAAGAACAACACAACCGAGGAAGTTTGTCATTCACGAAGGATTAGTTTGCTAGAAATGCAAACTTCAAGTATTTATAGACAAGGAAGTTTGGACACCAAGGAATTTCCAAAACCAAAAATATTCTCAAAGATATTCAATATATTCCAAATTCGGTTTCCATAATTCCTGGAAATGCTCTTCTCAAAATATTGACCGAAAATCTCTTTGGAAAATCTTCAACTAGTAAATGCACATTACTAATTCTCGTTTTCCTAAAATAAAATTAAAAACCTTAAATAAAAGATTCTTAACTTATTTATGTTTCGATCCTGGGATTTATTTCCTATAGCTATTTAAGGAATAACTTTGAACAATAAAAGATAAACATTACTGTACGTGTTCAAAGTATGTCGACATCCTTACTTTGTAAGTCCTCTTTCATACTTACAAACTTGAAACCGATTTGCCACACTTCCAAACAAGTTTAGAATTGGTTCATCTGACTTTCAAGAACTATGGGATTGATCAAGAAATACTCAATCACAAATCATGGGTTTAACGGTTCTACCAAAACAAGTTTCGGTTCTACCTCCATGTGAGTATTGTGCATAGTCACACTAGCTTTCCAAAATTCGGTTGACTAGGTACTAGGATCGGTTCCCCATATATATATGGTATCTAACTTATATGTGTTGCACATGTCCATAGGATCGGTTCCCCTTTCTGATACAAACTTCCTGCACCTCATACAAGGATCGATTCCCCTTTGTGATGTGTTGCACCTCTTACTAGGATTGGTTCCCCTTTACCCAGAGTTGGTCATACATAAATCACAAACTCGATCATACCATCTCAGGTGATTACTTAAGATCGGTTTCACTAATAAAAGTCATACCAATACATAAGTCAAGCCTTTGTGAATAGTTTTACCAAGAACACAAACAAGTCATGAGCGGTTATACTATATCACACATATTGGTTGTTCACAAGATATACAATGAATAACAATACCAATAACGCCTGGCAATTTCCTTTTCGATTCATAAACAAGCTTATGAACTTACTTCCTTAAAACGCTTGTAAAACATTGTTTCCTAGGATGAAATCCTCACCTCACACCCATACATAATCACAATAACATTTAAACGATTATGTCGATGTCTTATCTACAAAGTTTAATGGTTAAGCAATAAACCTCGTATTGTATTCCTTAATACTATATCTATCTAGAGTGATCATGCTTCGCAGTTTTGTTTTCAATATGCACGACTTGAAAGATACGTTAGGGAATGAAACAGTTCAAGTCAAATATCACTAACCTCAAGTGGAAGAATGATGTTGTCGTTGTAGCTTCTTACTTCTTCACTTCTTCAAGTCTTCGCAATACTTGTAATGTCTCCTAATACTTTCAAGCTAACCTATACGAAGTTGACTCTAGTACATAATCAAGCGACTCTTAAAATGAGTTTTGGTTCACTAAAATATGACAACCAAACTTGACGTACCAACGCTTGGTGATTTCAACTGAGCTATGCTCTAAAAATCTCCCCTTTTTGTAAATTTTAGTGACAAAACTATTACAATCATATGGATAAACAAATTACACGAATTCATTACACATACGCTTGATTCCTGAATTCAATAGCACAATAAACTTTATACATTCAATCTTTAAATGCCGCTGTTGACATTATAATAACAAAGCTAATACTCCCCCTAAAGGTGAGATAGGTAGATTTCATCAATCCGCACGTCTTTGTTATACCAATTAATATGATATGCTACTCCCCCTTAGTCTATGTTTTCACTCTTTCGTTAGATAAACGTTTAAGCACCAATGTTCTTTTCCTTAGTGATACCAATAAATATAAAATCAATGCCAGTATCACTTGTTTACTCCATATATTTCTCCCCCTTTTTGTCACAAAATGACAAAGAAACGAAAAAATAAAGGACAAACCGAAATAAGCTTACAAATCTCAAAATAGACTTGCAAACCTATAGAGTTAAGAACGAGGGTTCCACACACCATTTTTGATAACCAATATCAAAACCGAAACTACAAAGTAATTTCTTTTGATATGTGATCAAGGAAATAATTGTCTGAAGCAATTTTCCCAATTTAGTTTGGCAAACCAAAAATCAACTAAGCACCTTAGTTCCTTTGCTAAACCGATTGTACAAATACAACTGCTTCGTTCGATAAGACCAAAATAAAGATAACTCTATTTTTCTCATCAGGTTCTAATTATCCATATAACTTAGACCTTTCAATTTTAAACAAGACAAGTACTAGGTTAGTTAACTAGTATTTCTTGTTAAGGCATTCGATTAGACTTGAGTAACCGAAACCTCCACTTTGATAAGTCTAACTAAGATAAACTTAGTTTCTCTTATCCGGAATCGAATTGGACTAAACAACCCATCCCGTAAAATTTTTCTTTCGTTAAGACATAAACAACTCATACAAACCAAATAAATCAACTTGCATAATTATTCACCTCAACCGGAAGCAATTGAAACAACATAGACATTAAAGCACCGCAATTGCACCGAAATTTTGTAAGTCTAAACAGTTGATACCACACAATAAAGCAAGATAACAATAGTTTTTCTTAACCGGAACCAATTGAATCACACATACATCCATACACACATCATGGAATAAAACATCAATTGTACCGAAGTTTTGTTAAGCAAAAGCAATAAATATATGAAATAAAAATCAGGCTTTTCTTAAACAGGAAAACAATTAACGAACAACATTGTTACCTCAAATTTCGCATCCACTTCTCCAATATGTTTGCATCTTCTTCCAGGGAGAATTGATATCGAAATATCATTATGTTGTATCCTTATGCAAAGCAAAAGAATAACAACAACCAATCTTTACCAGAGAAAGGTTGAAAACCGGTTTTTAACTATTGCAAGCAAAAGTTGAAACCCCCGAAACACATATGCTTTTATGCTAAACCAAAACCGATTCAACATATTGTGACTTTTCACATATTGTTTCTATCAGAACCCCTCATGATCCTTTGATAAAGCCTACCAACATGGGCTAGAAATTAATCATGTTAAATCAAAAAGTCACCCAAACCATAAGGGTTCACAACATTATGAGATCGAATATCAAGGTAATATAACCGAAATCAAACATCCCATAAACATCCATAGCAATAATAAAGCATTCAAGCACAGGCTATGTAAATCAAAAACCATCACAAGAAAAATTATAAATCAAATAATTTTATTCATAATAGACTTAATACAACCATTGAAAGAAATCAAAAATTGATGTCTATTTTCCTGGATTAAGTATTACATCATATAACTTAATTTCTAGTGGTGCTCTTATTGTTTACCGATGATTCCTCGGTTTTGATTCTTGGGTCCTCTTTTCTCTTTCAGATGATTGAGTCTTTGTTTCAGAAGATTCATTTCCACAATCGACTTCAAGAGATTTGACTCGAGCAGTTTTTATTCACCACTGCAGTTTCCAAAAAATCACGAGCGACTTCAAAATCTCCCATTAACATAAGCATAAGCTCAAAAGAAATATGATTCTTTTTATGTTCGTTTGAGAAGTAGCATTTCAACTCAACTGGAAAGTTCTCAAGTTTTCGAAGTTGAGATTCAATGTCAATATTATTTTCACCCATCTTTTACCGTGGACAGAAGAAGGATCGGTCCTATAGATGATTTATATAATAATCCAAACTTGGTTACCAAGATTGAAATACCTAGTCACGGTATTTTTATTTGTGAAAATATAAACTTTCGGAAACATCAAGGAGTTTTTCCGAACCAGTAAACCTACGAGTTTTGAAAGTATTTTTCCCAAATTTCCAAAGATCGAAAGTATTTTTCTAAAAGTAGAAAACATATTCCAAGTATAGAAAAAAATACTTTAGAAATTCAAGAGTATATTATACGATTTTCATATTCTTGTGCTATTTTAAAGAATTTCCCTTTCTATTTGAATTTGAGCACATATAGGGAAATTCCAAAGACCAACATCAGTTGTTGGAGTGAGCTAGTGATAGCTCAGAATTTATGGAACATGATCCATTATGATATTTTTGAATATCTTTCCTTACGAGGTTCTTCCAAGAGTAAACTCTTTTCACTGTGTCACAGCTGGAGTGATCTGATTTATCAGAATGATCAGATCGATGATCAAAATCATAAGCGTGACATGAAGTTTTTTGAGTTGTGAAACCAGAACTCTTATATTGACCCAGGAATTCCTTGGAATATGACATCATCATTTGATGAGATTGTTTCCTGGATTCTATTTTAGACACTTGATCAACAACAAAGTAGCATGATCTGAAATCATTTGTTTTTGTATTCATAAGTTGATCTTTTTCTCTGTTTAAGAGATAATCATCATTAGATGTTGTTGACTGGATATTAGCCAAAGGATTATCCCTTAAAACACATCTATCTTCATTCTTGTAGGTGGTTAGACTATTAGAATCACGATGCAATATATTAGTTAAGAGATTCTGGAGATTAGAATCACATATCCTTGTTTTAACTAACATACTCCTTTTGGCTTGAACAATATCAAGTCTTTTGGATTCAGCATCTTCATGAATAAATGATTCTCTGACGAGCTTCTCAGCAGATGGATAATATACATTATCTTTTAGATTATATTTTTCAGCAAGCTTTATGAAAAACTTAATCCCATTACTGTTTTTTGAATCTGACTTGTTTGTTACAAGTATTTGTTTTCGTATTAACTCATCATGGTTAATATTTCCTGAGAAGTGTTCCACCAGAGAACTAATAGTGCTGAGCTGTTTATCAGGTTTTGAAAACAAACATCCTTTCTGATGTATATCTTCTTCTTGTTCTACGTTAACTGAATCATACATAGATTCAATTCTTATAGGTTGGATCGCACCAAACACATATTGTTAGATCTTTTCGTGTTTGCCTGCTCTGATACCAATGGAAAAGGCGAGGGTACCCAAATATACCTCAAGCTAAAACTTTTCCTACCTATAAGTCCTTTCTCCGAAAGTGATTGTCTATGGACATAGTCGAGACAATGCAACTAATCGGTTCACACTTCGTGTGATCGTCTATGGATACGAGATCGAGACAATACAAAAACGAAGTATGATTACTTGATAAAAAGGTTCGGACTTAACCAAACACAATAGGATTGCTTATCAAGTAAATAGGAATTAATATTTGTGTAATTTACTTTAATTATAATAAAACAATTATAATGCGGAAAATAAAAGTAAATGACACAGCAAGATTTTGTTAACGAGGAAACCGCAAATGCAGAAAAACCCCGGGACCTTGTCCAGAATTGAATACTCTCAGGATTAAGCCGCTACACAAAATTAAACCAACTTCGTATAGTTAAGACCAAGCACTAAACCTATAGTTCACCTAGTTCCGTCTGTATTCCCACGCCTCCAACTTATGAATAAGTCGCGTACTTGGAAAAATTCCTTTGGTTCGTATTCCAAACAGTAAAGGAACAACAAATCTGTTTGGTATCAACTCTCTTCAACCAAGTGATGTGAGTTCAACAAAGGCTCTTCTGTTTATCTTAATAAACTCCTTTGTTAGGTTCTTAGATCTATCTTATGTTCAACTACCAAAGGTAATTGTTAAGATTTTGCAATCAATACTTTTAATCACAAAGAATTGTATTGATGTCGATCTACATAACTAATCAATCTAATCTACCACAAGGATAAACCGATTATAGTTGGATCCTCTTATACCGAAACAAGTATTGTGCACACCAAAGATTATGAACCCCAAATCATAAATCTTAAATATCTTCTTTGTCTTCAAATCTTCTTAGATCTTCAATAAACACCTGCACACAACAACTTGAATCTCTTGTGATCAATCAAGCACAGAACGGAGTCTGTTAACAATGGATTATCACAAGATTGTATTTAGAACTTGAAACAATCTAAAGATCCATGTCGAAACTTTGATCTAGTTTGAGTGAATCTTATATCACAAGAGAAGATTCTCAAGCATAAACAAACTAGGTGCAATCAAAGTTCAACTACCGTTAGTCAATCAAATCAATCGAAAACACAAGATAAACCGAAATTATCTAGTTTCCCACCAACGGTACTAATAGAGCTTCTCAATCCCAAAGAAGACTTTAAACTGAACGACCGTAAGATATTTCGCCTAATTAGGTTACTCTCCTATCCGAATAGGCGGCTACACCAGTAACAACACAACCGAGGAAGTTTGCTGTCACGAAGGATTAGTTTGCTAGAAATGCAAACTTCAAGTATTTATAGACAATGAATTTGGACACCAAGGAATTTCCAAAACCAAAAATATTCTCAAAGATATTCAATATATTCCAAATTCGGTTTCCATAATTCCTGGAAATGCTCTGTCCAAAATATTGACCGAAAATCTCTTTGGAAAATCTTCAACTAGTAAATGCACATTACTAATTCTCGTTTTCCTAAAATAAAATTAAAAACCTTAAATAAAAGATTCTTAGCTTATTTATGTTTCGATCCTGGGATTTCCTTCCTGTAGCTATGTAAGGAATAACTTTGAACAATAAAAGATAAACATTACTGTACGTGTTCAAAGTATGCCGACATCCTTACTTTGTAAGTCCTCTTTCATACTTACAACCTTGAAACCGATTTTCCACACTTCCAAACAAGTTTAGAATTTGTTCATCTGACTTTCAAGAACTATGGGATTGATCAAGAAACACTCAATCACAAATCATGGGTTTAACGGTTCTATCAAAACAAGTTTCGGTTCTACCTCCATGTGAGTATTGTGCATAGTCACACTAGCTTTCCAAAATTCGGTTGACTAGGTACTAGGATCGGTTCCCCATATATATATGGTATCTAACTTATATGTGTTGCACATGTCCATAGGATCGGTTCCCCTTTCTGCTACAAACTTCCTGCACCTCATACAAGGATCGATTCCCCTTTGTGATGTGTTGCACCTCTTACTAGGATTGGTTCCCCTTTACCCAGAGTTGGTCATACATAAATCACAAACTCGATCATACCATCTCAGGTGATTACTTAAGATCGGTTTCACTAATAAAAGTCATACCAATACATAAGTCAAGCCTTTGTGAATAGTTTTACCAAGAACACAAACAAGTCATGAGCGGTTATACTAAATCACACATATTGGTTGTTCACAAGATATGCAATGAATAACAATACCAATAACGCCTGGCAATTTCCTTTTCGATTCATAAACAAGTTTATGAACTTACTTCCTTAAAACGCTTGTAAAACATTGTTTCCTAGGATGAAATCCTCACCTCACACCCATACATAATCACAATAACATTTAAACGATTATGTCGATGTCTTATCTACAAAGTTTAATGGTTAAGCAATAAACCTCGTATTGTATTCCTTAATACTATGTCTATCTAGAGTGATCATGCTTCGCAGTTTTGTTTTCAATATGCACGACTTGAAAGATACGTTAGGGAATGAAACAGTTCAAGTCAAATATCACTAACCTCAAGTGGAAGAATGATGTTGTCGTTGTAGCTTCTTACTTCTTCACTTCTTCAAGTCTTCGCAATACTTGTAATGTCTCCTAATACTTTCAAGCTAACCTATACGAAGTTGACTCTAGTACATAATCAAGCGACTCTTAAAATGAGTTTTGGTTCACTAAAATATGACAACCAAACTTGACTTACCAACGCTTGGTGGGTTCAACCGAGCTATGCTCTAATAGCGTGCATGGCAAACATCTTGCCTACCCGACCCCTTGTCTATCATGCGGGCCTCGTTGAAAGAAAAGTGCATCAGTTCAATATGTGACAAATGAAATAATAAATATAAATCTAGAACGTGTTAGGCACGCGTACGCGCTTAAAATATTCCCAAATATGAGCTAGCCTAATATGAATAAAATCACCAATTGGGCTGAGATAAGCGTGAACCACAGACTCACAGATTTGGTATTAACTAGTCCTTGTTATCCAACTCGTGACAATAGAATCATTAGGAAAAAAACCGACCATGATCCCGTTGAGTGAGGAAAACAGAAAAAAGTTCAAAGAATTTCACTATCGCCCGGTTTCATAAAATCAGTGCTACTAACGTTTTATTAATCGCTCAAATCATGGACATAGTCGTCTAATAACCATAAGCGCCGAAAATCTGTCAATCATGATTCGAGCTAACCATAAAAAAATAATAATAAAAATATATAAGGTGTAGGAACTCACTTTGTTGCTAAGCTTCCTGCCACCGACGTGTAACGGACCTTATTTGTTTTCCCTAGTAAAATGCCTTGACGGGTGCTTTTTTTAAATCCCCGTTCCCCAAAGTTTCATGTGTTCCAGGAGGTCCCAGGTTCAAGCCCCCAATGGCGTAATATTGCAGGAATTAACATGGAAGGTAGTGTTAGTTTGTCCCCCTTGTGACACAATCTCAGCCCCCCATCCGCTTCGGCTCCCTTGGCTAGGTTACCCATGAGGCTCGCTGGTAGGTTAGCACAACAACCTGTTCAATTAATGTAGTAGTATGTTGTTGGAGCTTAGTTTGTTAGGCTTCCAACTAGTTAAAGTAATAATCTTTATTATCAAAATAATAATAATAATGAACCTTTATTATCAAGAGATTAAGAAACTGCCTAGTTAACAATGATGCTAATTTTAAATTTGGTAACTCTTTATTTCATAAACTAGGTATTATTATTCAAAAAGGTGTAGGCGCCCAGATCGTAGTTCGGCTGCCTACTACCGCTGTGTAATGAACCTTCTGTGGTTTCCAATAATAATAATAATAATAATATTTGGAGAAAAAAATAATAATAATAACTGCATGGCTTGCCACGATGTCAACAACAACTTAGGCAGTTCTCTTTTTCATAGGCTAGGTATTATTATTCAGAAAGGCATTGGGACGCAATATGTTGCGCGTCTCCCAGCCAAATCTTTGTAATTGTACTATGTGCTTTTTGCCTTCTTTATAAAAGCCTATGTGGCATCCTTTCATAATAATAAGTGGGCCAGAAATATCGACACGATATGGTACGAGACTTCTTTTCTGAGGTGTGTTACAAAGCAGGAGTGGCTGCGCAAAAAGAAGTCTCCATTGGTCTTATGTCAGACAGGCGTACCCCTCTTAAACCGGCGGATATTATGGTCTATAATTGGGAGAATGGACGAGATATGTGCTTTGATGTCACGGGTGTTTCACCATTCTACAAAGGTGGAAACCGTAGCTTCACCCCTGGCCATGCTATAGTCGCAGCCATTACTCGCAAGCGAAACAAATATGCAGATTTATGTTCGTCCCATGGGTATGATTTCGGTGTTTTGGCATTTTCAACTGTAGGAGAGTTGAGTGATGATATTACGGTCTTTTTGAAGAGATTGAAGAACTGCATGGCTTGCCACGATGTCAACAACAACTTAGGCAGTTCTCTTTTTCATAGGCTAGGTATTATTATTCAGAAAGGCATTGGGGCGCAATTTGTTGCGCGTCTCCCAGCCAAATCTTTGTAATTGTACTATGTGCTTTTTGCCTTCTTTATAAAAGCCTTTGTGGCATCCTTTCATAATAATAATAATAATAATAATAATAAGCCTAGAGATTTAATTGACAGCCAGTGTTGAATCTGTCCATTCTAATGCTGCTGCTGACACTACCTGTCTATCGGTGGAGATGCTTAATCAAATTTTGCAGAAGCATATTACAACCATAGTAAGTATCCCACCTTCGTGCAGACTAAATTTTTCCAGAACCCTCAAATCAGCATTACACAATGTCATTGCTAAGCCTAGAGATTTAATTGCTTGGCTGCAACTTCTTTTACTCCCTGTTTGTACATTGAATCTCTATGTTCCAAAATGTTATGTGGAAGAACGGTCTGGCACAAGAAAGAAACTACAGATCTCTGCAATCAACCAATCACTGACCAAATGGAGAGAACCCCAAGGTTGTGCATTCTTGAATCAGAAGCTTCTTAGCCTTTCTAATTACAACAACAGTCGCAAGCCTCCTAAGAAGAAGAAGACTGAGAATTCCAATATACAAGCTTGTCGGAAGAAGCTAAGTTACGGTCACTATACTGCTGCGATTCGTGTTCTTTCATCTGATGGTATTTCCCCTCCTACGCAAGCTACTCTATACGAATTGCAGCAAAAACACCCTCCTGCGCCTCCTCCTTCCGTTCCGGTAGATGATATCGCAACACCCTCATTATCTGTGGATGCTAAAGCTGTGTTGGCTGCAATCAAAAGCTTTCCTAAAGGTACAACTTGTGGACGTGACGGTTTAAGGGCTCAACACTTACTCGATGCACTGTATGGACCGGCTGCTGCAGTGACTGATGAACTGTTGGAATCCATGGTTGGGGTTATCAATATGTGGCTTGCAGGTAATTGTCCATCAGAACAGGGTGAATATGTGGCTAGTGCTCCATTAACACCTCTGCTGAAACCTAGAGGTGGTGTAAGGCCAATCGCGGTGGGAACCATCTGGAGGCGACTATGCTCCAAGTTAGTTGCCAATGTTGTATGCAAAGATATCACGGCCTATCTTGGTTCACATCAATTTGGAGTGGGAATACCCTGTGGTGGTGAGGGGATTATGCATGCAGCTAATAGGTTGTTGGATTTAAAAGGTACTCACTGCACTCATACTATGCTTTTGGTGGATTTCTCAAATGCTTTCAACTTAGTAGACAGAGCTACTTTGATTCGTGAGGTTCGAAACCATTGCAGAAGCATTTCTAGATGGGTAGATTTTTGCTACTCCACACCCTCTAGATTATATTACAATCAACATATACTTTCGTATGCTTTGGGTGTTCAGCAGGGTGACCCACTTGGGCCCCTGTTATTCTCACTTGCATTGCATCCTCTTGTTGCTAAGATTGCTTCAGAATGTACACTAGAACTTCACTCCTGGTATTTAGACGACGGTACTATTGCTGGTGATACATTAGAGGTTTCTAAGGCTTTGAAGATCATTCAATCTGAAGGTCTTGGGAGAGGGTTGCACTTGAACATTAAGAAAACAAAACTCTTTTGGCCATCCTTCGATCCTAAAAGGGATATACCTGATGTATTTCCTCTCGACATTGGTAAGCAATATGTGGGTGTCAAATTGCTTGGAGGGCCGGTCAGTATGGATCTCCAATATTGCAGTGATTTGGTTTCAGGTAGAGTTGACAAAACTATACTTCTCATGAAAAAAGTGCGGCTAATACAAGACCCACAGTGTGAATTATTGTTATTGCGTAACTGTTCTAGAGTCTCAAAACTCTACTTTACACTTCGTACAACTAGCCCTACAGCTATATGATAGGGTGTAGAATACATCCTATTTACTATCTATTTTTTATGCTTTCTTTGCTATTTTTCTTGTAAATTATGTATTTTACGCTTGTTTTGAGTTTTATAGCTACTATGGAGTCGCACGGAGGAAAAGAATATGAAATTATCCAATTTGAACAAAAAGGGCAAAATTGTCATCTTACAGGCAAGTGATATATGGAGCTGACCCAAGGTTAAGGGACAACTCTCTTTTGGAGAAGTATTAAAAGACAGCCAACAAATGTTAAGGGGCTGCCAGATGGTTAGCCCTTAGCAAGGTAACCGAATAATGAATAACCAACCCTACTCTTTTAACCCTAAAATCGAGAGAGATGTTTCTCTCGTTCATCTCGTTCACTTGAAACAAAGAAAGAAGAACAACAGCTGCTTAGAGGAAATCAGATCGAAATGGAAGAATGGGTTCATTGATAGTGAGATTCAGAAGGAGATGGGTATTGTCTCAATGATGCTGATTCAAAGAAGATGGAGTTAGCTGATGATTAAAGTGAAATTAGGGTTCGATTTCTGCAATTGAAGAACAAAATGAAATTAGGACGAATCTGAGCTGGTTTCGTATATGGAAGATAAAATTGTTGGGATTGAAGGGGGAACTGGAGCTGCCGTTGTGTGTGAAGGGTTATGATTCGAATTAGAAGAATAATTAAATGGAGCTTTGGATCTGGTTAGAATAGCAGTGAAGAAAGAACAAGAAATCAGAGATAAGTTAATGACAGAAATTGAATTAAAGGGTTTATGGTTGATTTGAGTTTAGCTCAGTTGAGAAATAAAAAGATGAAGAAATTCAGAGAAGAAGTTGCTGCTGTTGAATGAGGAAATCAGAGATGGGTCAGTGACGCTGAGTGAGAAGAAGGAAGTGAAAAGAATGGGTTTGAGGAATTGATGTTGTTGTTGGAAGTGAACTCAGTGGATAGTAGAAGTTGGAGGTCGAATTGAAATATGGGTTCGAGTGAAGAAGAAGATGCTGCTATCTAACTCAGAGATGAGAATATTTTTGCTGTTCGAATCAGGGAAGAAGGTGGATTAATTGACGGCTCTAATGGCTGATGTGGAATCAAAGAAGGGTTCTGGGTGATTGAAATTATGAGATGAAGAATGGGTTGTGCTTGAATTGTAGATGTATGTTTAGGAATTGAAAAAAATAGGCCTGAATTTGGCCTGGAAATGCCCTGAATATAAACGAAACTCGACCAGTTTTTCCCTTACGGCGAGTTAACTCAGTGAACCCGATGACCGATCCATCTTTGTGACTCAGTTGAGTAAGACGATTCAGACCAGTCGGATGTCTAACCGCTGGCCGACTCTCCTCCTTTGACCCGTTGACTA